>JALIZH010027110.1:0-15634 GCA_030522465.1 Rhipicephalus appendiculatus
AGTCAGTTATCTATTCACTGTAACAATTGCGGGTGCCATCCATCTTTTGAAGATACCACTTACCTGTCAAAATACCATGACGAACGAGCGCGTCTCATTTCAGAGGCTTATCACATCCACAACAGCGGCGAGGCATATGTTAGCCTCCCCCTCGATCTCCCCTCCTTCCGAAAGAGATAAAATTCATGTCCGATTGATCACCTCATAGGCCTCTGCGCAGGCTGAGTATTCAACGTTTTTGTCATTTCATTGTGATAGTGGTGAAGTATATATATGCTGACTGAAGAAATAAACACATATGGTTGTTAGTCAGCGCCGTGGTCCCGTGTTCTTTCTTGTCCCGTCTTTTAGCGCTGTTTTTCACTCGTAATCATGAACCAACCAGCCCAAATGCGTACCTTACTGCGAGGGGTTAATATATGGCTCTTAGATATTTATTACCAAATTATCAGTTTAGTCGCCCGAGCACCAAGTGACACTCTCGTTTCCCTTTCAGTTATATGCGGTCAAGCACTTAGTTCCGGTTTTCGAATATAAACACTATTCTTATTAAATGACCTCTCGAGCGTGAATTAAAGCAAGGTTCGATACACTCTCCAACCCAGTCATCATGCGTGGGCGCCAAATCATCTCCACAGGCACTTACACACACCTGGAGTCAGGGGAGGACTCACGTTAACAGAGAAAAAAAATTGGGGGGACCCATAAGCTTCGCCTTCAAGAGTTCAGCGCGACAGTGATATCCTGTCCTAGTGCGTACTTCAATCGTTGAGTGCATGCTATGTATGGGCAGCATGCTTTAAACCACGAGCAATTGTTCGTGGTTTAAAGCATGGTTTAAAGCGTGGTTTATGTGCGTGAAATGTTTTCGAACTTGCTATGTGCCCACTAAGGGGTCTTAAGGGAATACGCGCAGTAACGTGTGTGCCTTTTCTAATGGGTGGCTGGCTTTAAACCAAGATGTCGTTGCGATATTCACATGTTCTGACGCCCGATGGCAATGTACGCTTGTACCACGCAATATTACTGCGGTATTACGTGTTGTATTGTGACGCCTGTGTACATGACGCGTGTGTTTGTGAAGCATGAATGCTATTTTCACTGCATTTCCAAGCAGATGAAGTTATTTTTGCAGTATTTCCAAGCAGACGCATGGCTGCGTGGTAGAACTCCTGCTTTACACGCAGAAGGCTTGGGTTCGATCCTCACTCGGACCCGGAAATTTTTATTATTTATTTTATTTGCATCTTTCTCGATTTCTCGGTCACGGCCAAGATGATGATTTTTCGCTCACAACCAACGACGCCGACACCGACACCGACGCCGGAATTTCTGCGAAACCAGCTCTTAAACGCTCTCGCGTCAACAGTGCGCAAACTTACACAAGAAACGTAACATTACACCAGGCGTCACACCATGTGAACTGGGCTACATATTACCCGTGTAAAGCTTCCAACCTATTAAAAAGCGATCATTATCATCACGATCATCGTCGTCCTCTGCATCATCTGCCAGAGTACCAACAAGCTGTGCAGCTGGGCAGGCGAGCATATTGCCTTACAGGAGTGTAGCCTCGCTGAAGTCTGGACACGTTTGAAAAATACATAGAAATACGAATGTACTTGCATGCGGTGTTAGAACGGTCGCTTTAATGTAGAAACATGTGTGCTAGTTCAATGCGGCTCATTTGTCTTACATGAGTGCAGTCAGGCTCTACCTTGCGTTACAAAACCATAACACCTGCGGAGTTTTCATCTCACGATTTGTCATGTTGTTCATCCTACCCTTATGTTCTCTTCTGCCGATTTGATTGTATACTAAGCTCGGGAGACGACAACAAGAGCGCCAAGAAGAGATAGATAGATAGATAGATAGATAGATAGATAGATAGATAGATAGATAGATAGATAGATAGATAGATAGATAGATAGATAGATAGATAGATAGATAGATAGATAGATAGATAAATAAATAGATAGATAGATAGATAGATAGATAGATAGATAGATAGATAGATAGATAGATAGATAGATAGATAGATAGATAGATAGATAGATAGATAGATAGATAGATAGATAGATAGATAGATAGATAGATAGATAGATAGATAGATAGATAGATAGATAGATAGATAGATAGATAGATAGATTTCAATGCGCTTTGGTACGTGGGCGGAAGTCTAGGCCTGGTTAATAATTTTGAGGAATATGTTATGTTTCATTATCAAATGACACGGAAACCGGTGAAGAAGCGGTCAATCCAAACAAGCCGACTTAGTCGATGTTAACAACTCAGCGCGAAGTACGGTGTCTTGTCACTGCTAAATTCAGTATACTTGCAACTTCGGCAAATAATGTAATACATCTATTGAGACGACGTCAATATAGATCGCCTAAAATAATTGTGATATCCTTCACCATTAAACAATGGCTGACAACAACAAATTAGTTCTTCGAAGTCCCTTTAGGAGGAGGAAGGTTGATCAAAGGTGCAATTATTGTTCACTTTTTTAGAACGAAGCTACGGGCAAATGCATAAGTGTATCTCAGATAGAAAGCTTTCACGTGTGTCTTTGTCTGGGGATACGAATCCAGCACCAACACCATTTCTTGGTTGTCACACCACAGCATTTGAGTTGATCAGAAAAGTATCTGCGTGAGGGCAAACAAGCTGCCACCTCAAAGCAGCGCATGTAACTCGACAAATCAGAGCGACGGACGAACGCAAGTGTACAGACTATCTCTTGGATTATTGTTTAATATCTCTGTGGCTTAACATCATACAGTTTATTTGCATATATTTTTTTGTTGTTTTTGCCATGGTTTTGCTGTAAGGATCGATGTTTGACTGTCTTTAATCGCCCTGTTTTGTCACTCTTCGTTCGCCGTGAGAATTTTTAAGTTCTATGTTAGATCACCTCAAAATCGTCGGAGTAGACGGCGCCTTACTTTCGCGCCAACATATCCTCAAATTGTGTCAATAAAAATATCAGGGGTATTCGAGAATTTCGAGAATTTCAAATAACCAATCGAATGACCTTCTGTTCGATTCGGCACTCTAATCGAGTATTGGATATAAGAAATACTAAATATTTTCCCCTATTTGTCGAATAATAAGCACCGACGAAAAAAAAAAAAAACCCAAGAAACGAAACGCTGAAACCGAGAGGGGCAGTGTTTCTAGTTTTAATAATCATATTACTAAGATGCACGCAGCCAAATAATCAGTTTGCTGCGTTTATTATGACATTCATGATGAGGTTGACTCATGATTATTGTTCAATATTTAAATATCAGTATTAGTAATGATGTGTTGAAAAAGTGCCAGCTTGAACTGTAGTCAGTGCAATATTTCAACAGCAAACCAAATATTTCAAATGGTTTAGTCGCTGCTGCATGTGAGCTTGCTTTTATTTTACGTAATTGTGGTATTTTGATCCGCTAGAAACAATCGTAATGATCTTTTGTTGAAGCTTGTGAATATTTATTTCAAACGCAATGTTGTGAAAATAATTCGGCTGTTAAGAAAGTGGATTACGTTATCCTGCTAAGGCTGCTTTGAAAATGGCTTCTTTACTACTCGAAAACTACTCGACTAATATTCGATCTGTATTCGTAATAAACTGAGCATCATCGCTATTTGATTCGTAGTTTACTCGCTTTTAGAATTCACTTTTCACACACCCCTAAAAAACACACCAGGTCTGCGCTGAAAGCGCCGCACAGTCACAGCGAAATCTGGAAGCGCGGCATTTCGAGCGCCCGTTTTTAAACTCTCTTGGAGCAAATACCACAAGTACACTTCAAGGGTATCCGCTACGCCATTTATCGTTATAATTTTTTTGATTTAGGGTAGCACCCACTATTTATTATTCATCGTGGTGCTGAAAAGCGATGTAGCCACTACGCATCTGCAAGACATTATGTGCACTTTGTTGATGCGGTGGCTGATGACGATGAAGATTTATGGCTGAGCCTTTTGTAATGGGTTAGAAGATCTAAACGACACGTTGAGTCATTTGAATTGTGTTACTTTACGCTCCTGACACGCTCTATTATTTACGTTAACGTGAGAGAGAGAGAACTTTATTGAGGTCCTGAAGAAACGGATCGTGTGGGCCTTATGGTCTTCTATGGCAACTAATAGAAGTACACTTGCGAGATACGCACTACGGTATAAATCATCATAATTTCTCTAAAGCAGGGAAGCATCCAATATGCCATTATTCTTCATTCTGGGAGAACTATGGTACCTGCGACGCACCTGTAAGGCATTATGCGCATATTGTTGATGCTATGGCTGATGACGATGAAGAATTATGGGTGAGCTTATTGTAATGGGTTGGAAGCATCCAACGACCCACTAGTTACAGAATTCACATTGTGTGACGCCTGGTAGTTAGTTTGGTCTTCTACCACGCTATAATGCCACACACATTCTTTTCTATGTTTTATGTTGCCGGCGTATTGCGCGTGTTGATACTGCCTTGCGCAATCCGCGCCAGAATGTCTGAGAGCATTCTAGATAGTTTTCGCATAATCTGATCGGCTTGGGCGCGCAAACGCGAACAGCTGAGTTTATACTGGAACAAACTCGGCCCCCCAGTGATAACTCTCGAATGTTCGACGCCGCCTGTATAAATGCCAACCCGCGTTGCCACGGATCAGACTGTGGACGGCCGACGCTCTGTTCGGCGCTATCAGTGTTCGTACAGCATGCATTGCTCACTTGCAGTTTAACTTTCTGTTTCCCGGCCACATGTCGGCCAAATAAAGAGTTACGTATTTTCCAGTTCTGCTGAAGTCGTCTGCACCGTCACGACGACGTGACAATATTACATATGTTAACGTCGTTTCTTCGCGACAGGAAGCCTGTATAGGGTCATTTTGCGAAGGCCTTTCAAGCACTGGGATGGCTCTGTGGTTGAGTACTGGGCTGCCACGGAGAGGGCCAGGCTCGAACCCTGTTCCGTCGCAGGTATTTTTTATTTATTTGTTTTTTTTTCTTATTTCATGCGATAGCGGTTGCGGACACCGGCGGCGTTGGCGGAAAAGTACGGCGCCAAAAACGGCCGCTGTTGTGATGCCATAACAGCTTTCGCTGTTAAAATGTACACGAAGATTTATGCACCTCCACCAGGAAATGTTCCGTACAACCCAACACTGAGGCTACCATTTGTTGCGGACCAGATGGACACCGTGCAGCTCAATCATTTTAATCGCGTACATAAACGCCTCACTATCGTCGACTCAGCGTGGCTCACTGGAAGGTTGTTTAGGAGACACGTACGCGGAGCATACACGACAAGTCTATTTTGAAGCGCGTAGTAAAAACAGAGTTCTAAAAAATATCCTTCACTGTGACAGGTATAGCAGTTTTTCAAAACGAACGAGATCCGTGTGCGCGCAGATATGGACGCGGGGAAAGCACGGACTATCGCAAAGCGCAGCTGGTGCCTGACATGCCAGACGGCATGTGACAATGACAGCGCGCTCGACCTTCTGCGCAGTGGAACGGCGCTGGCAGTTCTCCGGAACTAAGTTCGCCGACGACAAATCATAAGGTTTTTGCGCCGGCACAAGCTCAAAATATGTTCAGCGTTCGCTTTATTGCTGCATTCTATTTTTCCCAGCCCCCGCGTGCCTCACTTCACTTTTTCTTTTTATTTGAATGGACAGCGAAGTTCTCCATGCGAACGAGCCTGGCAGCTTAGCAGTTAATTGTTTTGTATTCCTGAGTTCCAGATGCGAATATCATTCACAGCGAAACCTCATGAAGAATGGGGTGAAATCAAAAATACTTTTAAGTCTATTGTTCCATGCATCGGTGTGCCTTGTAATGTCGTGAACATCAAACTAGAGTCGTCAATGGGACAGCTAGATATTTCAACGCGATAGCGTTTGACCTCACGCCGGAAGGCCCAAAAGAAAACCCACATGTGTCAAATTAAAAAAAGAAATTAACGAGTTTTCACTAATTTTCCCCGAAAAGCTTACCGAAAGAAATAAAGCACTTTTGTACACACTTTTTGTTATGTACGCCAGTTGTGCAGAGGGCCCGGCAGCACAATGTACCAACGATATCGAAAGTTTCTCTCCGGTCCATGCTTCCCATTGGGCCCGCCAAGCAAGCTCACATTGTTAAACGTATGCATTACTAGTAGTGTTGAAATTGAAGCGATAACATTTTCGAGCGCTTTGGAGCGCTCATGTAATCATCTAAAGGGGTCGACAAGTGTGCCCTACGCCGTTACTATGTTAGACCTGTGCCATAACTGTTTGAACTGCAGAATTATGGCCACGGAGGTTTTTGACGAGAATGGCATCCAGGGGCTTCATCCAGGGGCTTCACTGCTTCATTTCCGCTTGTACATTAATTGTGACATGCAGCTTGTTTTCTTTCGGACATGACCAACAGATGGGGGAGGAAGGGGGGGGGCGACATTTTGCTTACCATAACGGAGAATCTTTCGCACGCTTGCGGGTGCATTGCATACCTTTCAGGTAAAACACCAGCTGGAAACAAGAGTCATCAAGAAGAATTCGACGGGACTAGTCCCACGGGTTTCGTCTATTTGTATTTCTTGTTTTCCGCGGGGTTTTTATGCGGCTAGCAAATAAGTTCCTAAGCCTGGATTTCAACTCCTTCGGACGTCTTCTCAGAAGCAAGCGGTGATGAATACTACACCACGTAAATTTTCCGTGTTTTTAGGAGCATTTCCTACATACAAAAGCATTGCGCACTTAGGCTTGGTATTCCAGGTTCCCTAAAAATATGTTAAATTGCGCACGAGTTTGAAATCGCTTCAGTTTTCTGCGGTTAGTTTGTAGAATTAAGTGTTTCATTGTCATAAGACTCATAACTCAATGCTTCAAGCCCTTCCATTCAAACTTTTTTTTTACCATTTCTTTTACCTTTTTTTTACCTTTTTAACTACCATTCGGCGTCGTCACATACTTCGAGGTCAAACAGAAATAGCGTTTTTATCGCCCTTACTATTGCGGTAAAGAATTCAATTCTGTGTGATATAAGCAGCAAATTCGTTTTAAACGTTGTTTTTATTTTTTTGGAGAACATCCCTCAAAATAAATATTAGTGTATATTCCACAGACCCAGATTTTCGACAGAGAAAATGTTTCGAGCTCCACGGTGTAAAGCCACGTTTCTGTTAAAACCACGTTTAACAGATGCGCTTGTAGCGGGCAGCCCTTCGATCTGGATGTACTCAGCATCAAACCATAATTTTTTAGACTCCACGTCCAAACACTACGGCATGAATGTGAGAGGCGATGCAGTAGAGTGCTCCGGTAACTCCGATTACCTGGGGTTCATTAAAGTGCGTCTAAATCTCAGCAGACGGGTCTCTAGCACTTCCCTTCCCTCGAAACATAGCGGCCGTGGTCGGGAATCTCAACTTGCAGTATCCCTACGAATAATAGTAATGAGTACTAACGGAACAGTAATACCGAGGAAACTATAGAGGATGTTACTTGCAGTAATTATGATGCAAATGTAAAAGGAACTAAAGTGGACGAAAACATAACGTGCCGCCAGCAAGGACCGAGCTTGCAACTTTCAAATTACGCGCCCGATGCTCTACCGATTGCGCTCGGCGGTGGTCATCCCGCGTCTACTTCATTGGGTGTATGTGTGAACTTAAACGGCGGGTGTGGAACACAGAGTGTTCCAGACTGGCCGCCATGGCTGCGATCGGTGCTGACTAACACTTCCAAGTTTAAATGCACACATATACCCCATGAAGTGGACGGGGGGGATGACTGCCGCTTTAGCTCATTTTGTAGAGCATCAGACGCGTAATTTGAAGATTGCAGGTTCGGCCCCTGCAGGTGGCATGTTATCTTTGCGTCCACTTTACTTTTTTACATTCACATCATAATTACTTCACATAATATTCAGTACACTTGGCTTGGCAATCTTGACCTACTAGTTCTCATTAATATTTGTACTAACAATGAAAAAACAAACCCTTAAAAAATTCCCTTGTTCCCTATGAAGAATATGTAGCACGGGTGTTATCTTAGAAGGCTGTTGCATATAAGAACATAAAGTAATTACGTACGGACAGATGACAGTTGATAGAGGCCACGTGGAAAACGACGTATTTTGCTCTGTGGTCACAATTAGTTTTGTTTGCGTCAGTGAATGCGAAGGTCAAGAAAATCGCTACATTTGTGGTCGTGAGTGCCCATATACTGTGATATGTTGACGGAGACGTGATGTTGCCCTTCTCAACACAGAAGTGGTAGCGCGCCGGTAGTGCGCCGCTGAAGCACAAAGATGGACGCCCGACAAGAACGCGCAAGTATACAAAGGACAAGCATGAACTAACAACTCTCATAGTTGACATTCTAATTTCTTGCTATTGTATTCATTACTTCGCCGTTGAGGCGAAACTGTAGATTTTTCTGTTACACCGACAACGCCAACGGCGACGCCGCTCCAACGCAGACACGGGTGCCCAAAACTGGAGCTCCAAAAGAAAATGAGAATAAGCATATCAATATAGTATGGGGTAGCGGCGGGTGGGGAAAAGAGAAGTGAGAGGGTAAAGCCTAGACAAGCCAGGAGCGACTAGGTGCCCACCATCTCTGCCGTGGCCCAGCCTTGCATGACGCAGTGCAAGCTGTGCTAATTTTTTTCCCTCTATGACCGATACCTTTGACGGCGTCCGTAACCGCTGTCGCGCAAAATCAGAAAATTTCTGAAGCTTACACTAAGGTGCCCTAGCCTTGAAACAGCGAAACTTAGCGATTCTGAAGACTAGTCAGGTTACTTCTGGGTTGTTTCTAGGCCTTACCTAGGTGATTCAGGTTGTTTCTATGTTGTTTTAGGTCGTTGCTAGTCTTTAGTTAGGTGATGCTAGGTTGTTTCTACGTTGATTCTCAGCGCAGAGAGGTTCAAAGTAGACCACAGAAAGTCACAGACACAATGCGGGCACGTCGTCACTAGTGTAGGCCTTCCATACTTCGGAGTCTTCTCGCAGCCGCCGTTGCCTTCCCGTTCATTAGTATTCGCTTGTTGTAATACTCAAGGTTTACGGCTCGCCACCGTCGTTCTCAGCCATTAGCTGGACAAACTGTCGCATTCTTCATTTTTAACTGAAGTTGTGTATATTGGGATTTACCACATTTCTGTTCTTCTGTGATGATAGTTTTCAGATAGGCTGCAGAAATTTCTGTCACACATACACGTTTGTTGGGCTAACCATCATTTTTAGTGAAGTAGTGGGGAGTAGGGGGATATACCCAATTTCTGTCACGCATACCAGTTTATGACGATGATAGTTTTATTTTTATTTTTTGACACATGGTGAACAATGAACGATTTGATGAACACCTTCACTGTTAATAATTGTGAAAAAGTGATATCTATGATCGGTTGGGGTTTAAGGCTCCCGTACCATTACAAATGGCTCAGCCATAATTCTTCATCTTCATGAGCCACAACATCGAAAAAGCGCGCATAATTACTCAGAAATATGTAGTGCGGACCTCGGTTCACCGCAGAATGACGAATAATGGCATAGTGGGTGCTTCTAATTATCAGAAAAAAACTTCCCCATCTCCCGCAAATGGAACCATGTGTGGATGCGAAGCAGCGGGGAGATGGCTGGCTTGAGCGGGAGAAACGTCGCCGCTCCCGTTTCGCGGCAGCGGCCCGGGCTCTCATCGCGGAGCTGCACAGGAGAGAGAATGTTCATACCGCTGAACTACCGTGGCGCCCCCCAGCGGAGTATGCAGCTGTCGCACCACCTGCCGTGCGCGCCGCCCCGTAGAGTAGAGTATTCTTAGAGGAGAGAACGGGGGGGGGGGGGGCACCGTAGGAGAGGAGAGAGAAGGGGAGGAGACGCGCATGCGCTGCGGGGGTTGTGAGACGCGGGAATGAGGGACGGACAAAGCCCCCCGCATACACATGCAAGCAAGATCAAGGAATGGAGTCAACGGGACGTGGGCACCGCTCCGTAGAGTAGAGGATTGCTAGAGGAGAGAAAGGGGGGGGAATGTAGGAGAGCAGAGATAGGGGGTGTGGGACGTGGGAAGGAGAGACAGACAAAGCCCCCCGCAAGCACATGCAAGCAAGATCAAGGAATGGAGTCAACGTGGGCGACAGACACCACCGGTAGTGCGTGTTATTCTTTTCGCTGCACCCACCACCTGCTTAGCCATTGCTAAGAGGCCACTCTGTGCTGTCGGCCATCACTCTGGTGACTGGTGGTGGGGTTGGCCTTATTGTACTGGTGTTCTGGTTCGCATAGTGGGTGCTTCCCTACTTCATGAAAGTGACCGGACGCGGGACGCTGGAGCGACGGACACAGCCCCGAGCATAAGATGCTTCGCATCTAAAAATGTGGCTAAGGGGCATGTAGGGAACTGTTTTTCAGCTCCACTAACGTGAAACCTGGGAAGGGTAGAAGAATGCACAGTTCACGGGTCTAATACGATTCCCCAGTTCCCTCCGATTAGACAAAGAGACCCGCTGTCCGCTTTAGTTAACGTTCACGCTGCGAATCTTCATTGTCCAACACTCCAAGAAAAAAAGTCAAAAGAGGATTACGAAGCCATGATTCTCTTCGGGTATTCACTTGACCCCTTTTTGATGGTAGACGCAGAGAAAGAGAGTTGGCAATTCGAGAGGAGTTACAGAACTCTCGTGAAGCGCGTTTCGATTGGCTTCCGTTGTGAAGGCGCCGCCGTATACGCCATACATGTCGCGCGTTTGCCGTTCGGCGCCGTTGGGTATGGCACAGACACTCGCACTGGCGCCAGGGAGCCTGCAAGCCAGGCCAGCCGCGCGGCGCCTCCGCCTTTCCGCCTGCTCTCTCTTCTCCGCCTTTTGGAATGCGTTGCGCTGGTCGCTCGTCTTGCAGTTTTGAGTTCGAGTGAACATGCGTATTTGCAGTGGCGGTCACGCCAGGCTCCGTGCTCGAAGTGACGCTTGTAGTGAGGAATATTCTTGAAGTTGCGGACACGGACTACGTGCGCCTCTTAACGGTGGGTGTACTGCTTTCGTAGGTACTAATTACACAGCTTAAGCTGGGCGACTGCAGCAGCTCTGCGGAAGTAGGCTGCCAGACATATCCAACAGTAGCCTGCGTCCGCGATGCTGTTGCAGGATGTTCAATTAAAACAGTCACTTAACGAGTTGAGACCGCTATGCGCGTTGTTGCGTAAGTGATTGCATCGCTCATAAAATGAGTGATGTGATCCCTTATCAAGGGCGATTACTTTCTGATCGCACATTGTGTCTTAACTGCTGAAAGCGCTTGATATGGTTTTGAGATGCGCTTTAGTCAACGTCATAATAATATTTCCATCGATACTCGAGTGTGCAGCGTGCTTCCACGCGTGGAAACGTGAAAAAAAATGTCTGTGTACAGAGACGCACTGCATATAATGACGTTCGGCTTTACAACAGAATCGAGTGAATATACGTGACTGTGGGAGCTATGTGCGGTAATTCTAGCATATGCCATGTCTCATGTCGACGTAGACGACGTCGGCGCGTGTTGCTGTCGTTCGGGCGCTCGTACAACTGAGTATTTAAAAATGGGTTACGTTTGTAGAACATGGTGTCAGTGACCGCTCACGGCGTGCCCCTGACTGCCGGAGGATGCGCTTGGTTGTGGCAATATGCCGGCGCAAAACCGGGCTTATTCTGGAAGTACTTTTTGAAGCGATTTATCAGAAAAACAGGGCTTTCATTCGTGCATAATCCAGTGGCTATCGCGAAGCGCGGTTCCCGCCTTTCTATAACGTGAAAATTTGTTTTCGTTACGAAGTTATTTAAAACGAAACACTCGTGTCAGATGTGTGTACAGTAATGGTGTGTTGAACAAAGGGTGGTTTAAATATAACTACTCAGTCTGTGTGTCTGTGTGTTGGTTATTCCCAGAATAGCGGATCGCTTCTTCAGCCTCTTCACTCCTTTTGACAGCCACACTCGGGGCAACGAAGGTGTCGCTATGGTCTGGCGCTTCACCACTAGTGATAGGAAAATGAACAGCGGCGTTCGTGATGTCAACGAGGCACTCTGCCCTACATTTCCTTTGGTTGGACAAGACGACGTAGGAAAAGAGGTGAGTGGCACCCAAGCAAAGGAGCCTAAAACAATTGCCTTTGTTGTTTAAAAAAAATCTCACATCATCTTGTGCTGCAAGTTTGTCACCAAGTGACATCTTAGAAAAGCTACTATATGAAAGTTGTTTAACACGATAACGGCAAAAAAAAAACAAGAAAAAAAAATGGTTCCTTACCATGCCTCTTGGTTCCTTACCATTTGTTGTTTTGTTGTGAGCCTTCATTATATCTGTGTAAATCACTTATTGTGTAGGTATTGCAAACTCTTCCTATGATTCCATTTTCTCATTGTGATATCACGTTCTTCTTTTCAGGTACCATTTTTCATGGCTGCTCACGCTGAAGAGGAGCGACAACATAGCAAGTCACAAGTCTGATTCCTCCAGCCTTCACGACTTTTTGATTCTTAATCATAAGGAATAAATATGTAAACACGATGCCGATATTTGCTGTTTATTTTGCACGACATGACACGATGCACATCACAGTCACACATTTTGGTTGGTTATACTCATACAAGCATGTAAATGAGGAATAACTCAACTGCTTCAACTTTACTGGAAATGGTGTGTTTTCAGGAGTTTTATTAAAATAATGCAAACATTAAACTATCCTTTTTTTTGCAGTCGCTGGGCACAATGGCAAGTATTAATGGAGTTGCTTAAAATGAATTGTTCACTATTTCCAGCAGTAGTCGCGCAAAAGAAGAGCATGGGTCAATTTATTAGCTTAAAATAGCCGTAGAGTCGCTTGACGCTTCGGTGGGTGTCAATTGACCCGCGTAGTTGCGTCACCGGCAAGAGTCATCTGACTCCCTCAGAAGTGGTAGTGTGATCCTTCGCATAAGAGCCCTCCCACTCTTCTCAAGAGGGTCCGGGGACTCTCCTGGGCGCGCCGACTCTGACCCACCAAGAGAGTCACCGTGTCTCTTCAAGGAGAGTCGTATACGTGGCAAGTCAGAACTCTCCGAAAAGAGTCAGGCATACTCTTTTTTTTCCTTAGAGTGTACGCACAAGAGAAATCTCCCACCGGCACTACATTGCAGGTAAGGATCCAGTGCCTATATGTGTAGCAGAGCTGCGCCAGTGTGACGTCGCGAGGCCAAGCATCAAGCACGATGTACACGTGACCTCTGCGTGACGTCTCCGCTACTATAAGATCGCCGTTCGCTGAGCAATAAACGCTTTTCATTGTTCGACTACCGGCCTGCTTACATGGTGGCAGCGGTGCCTGTACGCCATGTCGATTCCGTCGACACTGCTTCCTCCTCCGAAGCCCTTGGATACATCCGGTGACGCATGGTTAGGATGGTCCACATGGAAAAGTGAGTTCGAACTGTTTCGCACCGCTACTCAGTTAACGAAGCAGCCGAAAGAAGTGCAAGCAGCGACATTACTCGTGATTGTGGGAGAAGATGGCAGAAAGGCATACAATACTTTCAAGTTTGAAGAGGAGGCGCATAAGAACGACATCGATGTACTGCTACTGAAGTTCGAAGATTTCTACAAACCTGCGACTAACCTAACTTTCAATGAATTTAGCTTCGGCTCGAGAAACCAGAAAGAAGGTGAATCCTTCAATGAGTGGCTGACAGAGCTTAGGCATTTTAGCGAAAAATTGTGAGTTTGGAAATTTCTAGAAGAGCGCTTGCTTCGCAGCCGTATAATCTTGGGCATACAGAACAAAAACTTGCAACAGCGGCTAATTGCAGAAAACCCGTCGTACGAGAAAACTGTCGAAATTTGGCCGTATTCATGAGCAAGGTCAGGATCACTATCGCCAGATCAGTGAAGCGGCAGGGCTGTCACAGAATGCAGCCGTCTGCGCAGTTGCCACACGAGCACGGCCATGCACTCGGTGTGGTTATCTTAATCACCGTGGTGAGACCTGCCCAGCGATAGGAAAAGCATACAAAAAGTGTGGTGGCTTAAATCATTTCGCGCAGGCATGTAAGTCGAACAGCGCCGCAACGAAGACAGAAAGACTGGAGAAAGAAAGAGCTACGCGAAGTGCATGCTGATGATAACGAAGACTACTTTTTGGAAACCTTGACAGTCGGCACAATAGCAGCAGACCACTGGAGTGCGGTCGTTAACATTGAAGGGAAAGCATTCACGTGCAAATTAGACACGGGTGCCAATTGTTGCGTGATTTCGCGAAATGACGTTAGGGGGCTACCAGACAAGCCACAGCAAGCTTGCGATGCGACATTGACTGCGTTCTTTGGCCACAAGACCTCTGCAAAAGCTAGAATCCGTCTTCGTTTGACCGCCAATTCACGGACGCATGAGGAATCCTTTTTTGTAGTGGAACAGGACGTACCCATACCTTGAGAGGATCAGTAGCAGAACGCCTCGGTTTTATCTGTCGCATACAAAACGTTCAGGCTCAAGAGCTTTACACAACAGCACAACCCTACGCAGATGTCTTCTCAGGACTGGGACAGCTAAAAGGCGTGGAATATACTATGAAACTCAAGCCCGGTGCCGTGGGTGTCGTCGTCCCGGCACGGACAGTCCCGGTAGCCCTTCAAGACAAGGTAAAAGAGGAACTACACCGCATGGAACACCAAGGAGTCATAAAAGAGGTAACTGAGCCAACTGAGTGGTCTAGCTACATGGTTACTGTTGTGAAGAAAGACAAAGTTCGCATCTGTTTGCATCCAACTGCGCTAAATAAAGTCCTGCTGCGTGAAAATTACCCCATGCCAACTCTTGAAGACGTAGCGCCGAGGCTTGCCGGGGCTAAGTTTTTTCAACGCTTGACGCGTCTTCAGGTTTTTGGCAAATCAAGCTCGCAGAATCGAGTTCGAAGCTTTGTACAATGAGCACACCATACGGCCGCTATCGCTTCTTACGCATGCCTTTCGGTATCGCTTCTGCGCCAGAGATATTTCAGGCCGCGATGCACCGAATGCTAGAAGGACTGCCGTGCGTCGCAGTTGTCATGGATGATATCCTGCTGTGGGGGGCAGACCAAACAAGAGCACGATCACAACCTAGAACAGCTATTGTCTCGCTGTCGTGAGCATAACTTGAGGCTCAATTTGAAAAAAATGCTCCTTTTTGCAGACCGAGGTTCGCGAGGCCAAGCATCAAGCACGATGTACACGTGACCTCTGCGTCACGTCTCCGCTACTATAAGATCACCGTTCGCTGAGGAATAAACGCTTTTCATTGTTCGACTACCGGCCTGCTTACAATATGTACGGAGTGGCCGGTGAACTAAAATCCCTAGATAAACTAAAGTAGCGCCAACCGCGCCCCTTCGCCTCTGCCTCCTCTCCCAGCAGCTGCAGCAGCGCCTTTATGGTGTCCGCCAGGAAACTGCGGAAAGCACGGCCGGCCGTGCGAAAGGCATACCCTTTCACAGGTATACCCTCTCCCGGCGCGCGGGAGAGGGTATGCACAGAGGACGGACAAGATGGCGCTTGCACTACCAAGCATAGGGGAGAGGAGGAGCCTGCACGTTGACACGTATGGCGCTACTTTAGTTATTCTAGGGACTTTACGGTGAACCGTTGTGCAGCGCGGGCA
>JALIZH010027111.1:0-17648 GCA_030522465.1 Rhipicephalus appendiculatus
ATGCATACATACCAACGTCTTTCAGGGCAGACCAGATTTCGAGGACCCATGCGCACCGCTGTAATTGGACTTTGATTACATTGTTTCGCCGGCAACAAGTTCGCTCAATAAAGAGTTCATTGATTTACGGCTTGGCAGCGTTATTCCTTAACATCACAACCATGTGGCAATATTCTAAACGCGAATTATTTCGAAATATTACCTGCACTTAAGAATTATTTTTTGTGCGTTTTTCTTCTCTGTTTTGTTTGTTTCATTCGAATGTTTTTAGCCAAGGACAATACTTTTCTTGTGGTTGTTGAAGCCCATACACGCCAGCGCACGTTGCAAGACAGCGCTTAGAGGAGCCGTAGAAGACCGAAGACTAAAGCGAAGCAGAAGAGGTGTTAGAATTCTATAAATCTTCATGGTTAGCAAGGACCGACATCATTGTCGACGATGTAATTTTTTTTTTCCGTGGTTGTTGCTGCAGGAGCTTTACGATACGCGAAAGAAAAGTTCGTCTTGCTCCGCCCACGCGACCGCGCCGACTGTGCGGCCGTGGAAAGCTACGCCGATCATCTTTGGTTCCTTTCGCGGAACAGCGTTGCACTCGCATGGGAGGTTGCCGCCGCTCAGTGATCCGAACCGCGAGAGCGCTGCTGATGTCACGAATGCTCGAGTAAGTATGACGAAGCAGACATGATGTGCATCTGAATCACGATATCTGGAATAACGTCAAACAGCCGAGCACTACGTGAACAAGCGTATCTCGTATCTTCAACCATGGCCTCCGTGACTAACCGGTGGCGTGCCGTTGTCGGAGCTTATCGAGGAGGCCACGCTTGAGCAGTGCTGCTGTTGCAGAAAACGCAGCATACAGAGGATGACGTCACCGCGTTCGATCAGCATCTAAAGAAGCCCTGCAGCCACAGCCTCTGTTTTTTGCCAAAAGTTCTGTTAGCGTTCACTTTCGAGAACTCTCGCATCGCTTTTTGAATAAAGCAGGGATCAAACTTTCCTTACACGCTCCAAGGTCATTTTTTTAAAGTGCTTCGGATTTCCTTTGACTGTCGTGTGAGCATGAAACAATAGTAGAGTTGACTGCAAGGTGCGCAGAGGCAGTGCAGGAAACAAAGTGGGCCTTCCACCCACCTCGCTCGCAATACGAAGTGCTAACTGATATCAGATAAAACTGTTAAATAAGCTTATTAAGAACACACAAAAGAAGTAAACCCGGAGCTAGCGGGAAGCCACATGGGAAACGAGCCCCCCCCCCCCTCCCCAAATATTCGCCTGCCTACCTTCCTCCCCCCCCCCCTCCCAAAGGTCCAGTTAAAACGCGTACAACTCAAAGTTTCCCAGCTCCCTGCTCCGCCGAAAAAACTGGGTGCACCCCACCCCCCCGCCTCTCCTATCCACTCCTCGCTCTTCTATGAAAATATCGTGGTGCCAGCCCTGTAAAGAAGCCTGACAATCTGATGTGCAGCTGTACAAGAACCAGACACCATTGTTTTACAAGTGGAGTTGCACTGTGAAATGCTGGTATTGTGCTAACCAAGAACAACTTGGAGATTCACGGTGTACATGCGACTGACAATACACGTACATTTGCATGTGCACTAACACGAAAGATCAGAGTTTCATTCCCGATTTGAAAAAAAGAGGACATGCATGTTCATCTGTAGAAAGGCAGACCTAATAGAATTCCTACGTTGATATGGTTTACAAAGAGAGTGATGAAAGAGAATAGGCCATCAACCCGGTTTGGAAGGGGAGAAGATATGCCTTAAACAGAATCTGATACCGGGACTCATGAAACTAATAAGACTGAATAAAATCTAACAATGACATCCGTTTTTTTCCGAGTTTCGGTACGGTAAAATATTTGCTATCATGTCTGAAGGTGCTTCCTCAGTCAGCGAGAATGTAATTCGTGACTTGTTTCCATAGGCTTTATAAAGGGCAATCTTTGAGTGCGTTTGCAGAATTCCATAATCTATAAAGATAGGCGGACTAATCAACGAGGCTGCAAAGTAGACCTTCGAATAATTTACGTCAATAAGCGAAGTTTACTCAAGGAGAGGAATACTGCGCATGTAAGACTGAATATTGCGTTTTGGGAACAGTGAACCGACTCAAACCAATTTCTGTCCGTACGTGTGTGTGCACACTGTTCAAAGTGATTACTTTCGTTTGATTGTGTTTGCGTAGACATGAAAGAACGCGTATGGGAGCGATGCTATATGTTTGAACGATTGCAGTGCGTGCGCGCGCGCATGTGTGTGCGCGTGTGTGTGCGTGCGTGTGTGTGTGCGCGCGCGTGTAGTCTTGTTGGCGACAACGGGATATCAAAGCAATCTCTGACCTACTTGAAACATTCCTCCTTTTATTTCTTTTGGTGACATCAACATTAAGCGTTATATCGAAACAAAGTATAAAAAGAAGCTATAGGTAGAAATGAAATTTTGAAAAATTTGCAGCCTCCTTTTGCTTCGTGGTATATCGTTCGTTTTATCGGTGGTTTCATGATCCTGATTTTGTCAAATTTTGGCTGCTAACATGTATTTCAACAGTGGCAAATACTGGGCAGTTATTTTAAAGACATTGACTACATCTTCTCATTTATTATTTCTCAAGGACACCGGACTGATTCGTCGTTTGTGAAGTCAAACGTGGAACTGTTGCGTCGGCTCAGTGACTTTTCTCTCCTCCTCTGTAACTTTGCTACACGATGACGCTGAACAAAGCTCTTCAATAAAACACGATATTGAACCGTGAAAGCTGCGGGTATCGCAAAAGCGACGTTTTGCTTCGACTGGAAGCTTACCATATATGGTTGTGGCAAGTTATAGTACAGACGGCAACAAAGAAACAACCGAGCAATTTCACGGCAGAACCGCAGGGGCTCGAGTCCCAAAGGGATTATTTGTTAGCACTAGCACTATTGTCACGGCTATAGCTGGAAGAAGGCGTCCCGCGACACATTTCTGTATTTATCCTAAGGTTCTGTGTAAGCAAGCTTAGTCTGGTTTGCCGATTCAGGTAAAGTGTATTCAATTTTGCTTCGAATTAAATTTTCCTGACCTAGTTTTCAGGTGGCTCTGCAGGGCTTAACGCAAGAAGATACGTCTGGTGTGAGCAAGGGATTTCGAAGTGTCTGCTGCAAGTGTTGCGATGTTGACGTACCGGGTCACCTTTCTGTTGAGAGTTATGTCGAGATAACGATGAAATTCACTGGGGACTCGGATCGCTGAGTTTAGGCACTAGGGATAACTTAGTTAGTGTTTACGAAATACCAGCAGAGAGAGAGAAGAGGAAGGCAGGGAGGTTAACCAGGCACTAACATCCGGTATGCTACCTTGCACAGGGGAGGGGACATAGGGGATTGTAAACATGGCTGAGAGATTGATGAAAAATAAATAAAAACACACACACACTAGAGAATTCTAATTAGAGTCGTTTAGACGGGCCGGTAGATCGTACGAAGCGTAGCAGCACTTGTACGCCCCCCCTTCTGAAACGTTAAGCCTGGAAGCTTGGTGTCGCGCTATTCTTTCGTATAACAGGTTGCAAGTCTAACTTTCTGATACAATTACAAAGAGATCGTTTCTGTGTGCTGTACTGCGCGCAGTCGCACAGAACATCTCGAATCGTTTCTTCATCGGCGCAGTGTTCACAGGAGGCGGTGTCGGCCATCCGTCGCATAAGCATACGCATGGGTAAACGCGACGTCCAACCATGCATGTTTCTAGTAGATGTAGGTGGTTTTGAGGCACCGCATGGTCGTGAGGGTCAACAGTGTGACAACAAAGCAAGAAATTATCTGGAAAAAAAAAACTCGGGTGGTGAAGTAAATAAAATTAGAAATGTCATTTATAAGTAAGATAAGGGAATCGAGAACATAGCCCTGCTGTACTCCAGAGATTGGTTTAAAAGTAGCTGGACTACAATTTTCGACTACTGTCAAGCTGGACCTCTGCCAAGCTCTTTCGTTATAGCTTCTAGCCGTGGCAACCACTCAGACCATGTCTGCTGCAGTGAAGCGATTTACACTTGAGTAGGAAAGAAAGACTGATCTTAATCTGACTGCCTTTCAGAAGTGAGCACATAAACAGTCATCATTATCATCATCATCAGCCTGTCTACGTCCACTGCAGGGCAAAGGCCTCTCCCATGTTTCGTCAATCAACCCGGTCCTGTGCTTTCTGCTGCCACGTTACTCCTGCAAACTTCTTAATCTCATCTACCCACCTAATTTTCTGTCTCCCCCTCATGCGTTTGCCATCTCTTGGAATCTAGTCA
Source organism: Rhipicephalus appendiculatus (assembly GCA_030522465.1). NCBI lineage: Eukaryota > Metazoa > Arthropoda > Arachnida > Ixodida > Ixodidae > Rhipicephalus > Rhipicephalus appendiculatus. The sequence goes on from JALIZH010027111.1 coordinate 4,285, forward strand.
GTTACCCTTTATGACCAGCGGATATCCTGCCGACGTGCTACGTGCCCGGCCCATATCCATTTCTTCTTCTTGATTTCAACTATGATATCCTTAACCCCCGTTTGTTCCCTGACCCACTCTGCTCTCTTCCTGTCTCTTAAGGTTACACCTATCATTTTCCTTTCCATCGCTCGCTGCGTCGTCCTCAGTTTAAGTTGAACCCTCTTTGTAAGTTTCCAGGTTTCTGCTCCGTAGGTAAGTACCGGTAAGATGCAGCTGTTATATACCTTCCTCTGGGATAGTGGTAGACTATCCCTCAAGACATAAACAGTAGTGGTGGTTAAGTGGCAGAGCGTTTGCGTCCAGCACAGAAGGTACTGGGTTCAATTCCCTGTGCCGCCGGGCACACAGTGGTTTCATTGAAGGCGAGAGAGGGTATTCAACTTGGCATTCGTTAGTGTGGGCACTCACCTCTAGAACGGGGCCTCTCGTTTCCTCTCTCTCTCCTGTCTTTCGATCCCTTTGCCCTACCCCCATAGCCACGATGCGCCGTTCACTTATTTGTAAAGCTCCAACACCACAGGTGGACGAAGACGAAGTGTTTCTCCTGCAGAACGCTGCTCTTTCCGCCTGCTATTATATTTGTAATTTTGGACATTTTCCGTGGATCATCGCTCTCCTGCGGGCAGCGATGGATCCAGACACTGCAATGCGCTGTCCGGACCTGGCGTCGTCTTCGACGTCGACCTCAATGAAGCGGAACAGCCGAGGTGACGACACCGTCAGTGACAGCACTGAGCTGTATACGGCGAGCAGTGACGACAGCGACGACAATTTCACCCATGTGGTGAAGCGCAAGGCTAAAAGGAGAATGATCGGTGCGTCTTTGCCTGCGAGTACATCTACCGTGAAGGCTGCCTGCAGTCCTCCACGCCACACCATACTATTTGTTCCTATTGACTCTTCGGTCAACCTGAATAATATGAACAGGCAAGTGATTTCTGCACGACTCGAAGCTATCGTGCGAATGAGATAAAGGATATAAGACTCAATCCACGAAAGAACATCTTGGCCATAGACGTCGAGCATTCGGCCGCACTACACACCTTACGAAATGTTACGGAGCTTGGCGATATCAGCCTCAGCGCTTACATACCGCAGGATAGAAACATGACTACGGGCGTCATCTATGATGTCGACGTTTATATTCCGAACACAGACCTCTCAGTGCTGATCAAGCCAGCTACTGACGCCACGGACATCTTGCAAGTATGCCGACTTGGTAACTCCCGTTGCATCAAGGTGACTTTCAGAGGCGATAGCATCCCAACACATATCAAGGTTGGCCACTTTCGTCATGCTGTCCGACCTTACATTCCAAGACCCTTGCAGTGCCACAAGTGTCTGAGACTGGGCCATGTTAGCGGTGTGTGTACCAACAAGCCAGCATGCTCACGTTGCGCAGAACCCCACAACGCCGAATCTTGCTAAACAACTCTCCTGAAATGCATCAACTGCAGTGGAAACCATGATGCCTCATCCAAAGACTGCCCAGTAATGAAGAAGGAGAGGAGCATCTTAAGGCAAATGGTGAAGGACGGGTCCTCAAGAAAGGAAGCGGTAACAGTTGTTCAAAGACGGCGTTCACGTCGACGGCGGTGCTCGAAGAAAAGAAACAGCAGTCCTTTGCCGAACGTGCATACATTTACGACGCTGCCGCCTCCGCCGCCGCCACGACCACAACGACCGCCCCTGCCACCGCCGCCAGGAGTGCCACGACCAGGGATAGAGAAAGACACTGAGACGCAAAGCCGGGTATCTGACACTGCTTGGCCTGCGTTACCGCTGGCACGCTTTCCTAGGAGCCAAAACATCTACAGTCGGCAATGGCTACAACAGGCAGTCTAACAGCACAAGAGGTCCAGGTTTTCACTGTGCTGAGATCGCTGATGAGTGTTATCCGCACACTCCTGGCTAATCTGCAGCTACCTGCCGCTAAATGTGCACTGCAAGTCCTGGACACCCTTGAACCAGTACTAGCCAGCCTGTAGTAACAAGATGGCATACCACAGAGCAGTGCAGCCTTTCCGAGAGCAAGTCAAGTGCGCTTCCATACTTCAGTGGAACGCCAGAGGTCTACAGACAAGAATGTCTGAATTTCGGCAGTTTGTTTTTGAAAACAAGTTTCCCATCATCATCATTTGTGAACTGCATTTTTCAAAAAAATTGACGGCAGATCCACGAGGTGAATGATGATGAGATTGGGCGAAGCTCCTGGAAGTAATCATCGGTTAAACCGTGAAATTTCTTCCGTTAATTCGCCCGATAAAAATGACGTGAAACGATTGATTAAATGTTTTATCAAACCTTTATTGCTGGTTTCCGTTGTCCTTTCATTATGACCGCTTTGTGGTCGGTGAAATGTAAGCTAAGTGGTTCTTGCACTGGTTGCAGCGGCATCCTTATCCATACGAGCACACACCGACGGCAACGAGCATCGTCAACTACAAACCTGTATCGCGATATGGTTTTGATTATAAAACCATTGCTTTAGAAAACAGCTGGCGTCTTTCGTTAAGCAGCTGGCGTCTTTTCGTTTTGCTTTAGAAACATCTGGCGTCTTTTCGTTTTGCTTTTAGAAAACATCTGGCGTCTTTCGTTGGTTTATTTCATCAATCAACGGCGTTTTGAACAAAATTTTTATTGTTTAATCACGCACAGGAGAAATCTCACCAGGCACTACCTTGGAGGTAAACAATGGCTGCTACTGGGAATGAGAGACAGCAGAAGTCGGCTTTTTTTTTTTAACGTTTCCTACTGGAACATGCTGCTAATGGGGAATGAGAGACAGAAGAATTCGGCTTTTAGTTAACGCGCACGCTGCGAATTTTTTATTGTTCAACAACGCACAGGAGAAATCTCCCACCGGCACCACCTTGGAGGTCAAAGCGTAAGACTGGTTACGCACTACGACTACGACTACGACAACGACGAGGGACGAACGGGTGCCGCCTTAAGGAGCTTCGCCCCTAAAAGAACTCGACTGTCGGGCTATGAATCATTTATTTCTTCATCATGCATAGAGCAAAGCCAAGTAACCGTGTACATCCGTAAGGAACTCACGCATGTTCACCAAAGAGTTCAGACCCAAGAAGGAAATCACTACGTGTGTCTCCAAGTAAAAAAGAAGAAAGTGTCATTTACATTGATAGGTGCCTATATATCCCCGTCGCGTCGACTTTGATCGACAGATACTAGAAGATATATTTGCAACAACTCCAGGACCTTGGATAATGATGGGCGACTTTAACGCCCATCATCCACTCTGGGGCAGTTTCAGGACAAATCGAAGAGGCACAAATCTTGTTGATATTACATCAGAGCACGGGCTGAAAGTGCTGAGCGACGGCAGCTCGACTTACCTTCCGAGAGGGGCCACTTATAATAGCTGCCTGGACCTGACATTAGTGTCGCAGAGTTTGGTCAACCAAGTTCAATGGTTCACAGATATTGAGACTCATGGCAGTGATCACATTCCCACGTACGTGATAATAAGAGGTCTTCACGGTTCTCCCTCTCCTGGACTCCTAAAACAGATTGAGCAAGAAGCTTTCCAAACATTAGTAGAGGACAAGTGCATGCATGAACCACCTGAATCGCTTGAAGAGGTGATTCGTCATGCCATGCAGACTTCTATGAAGACGTATGCAATATCGTCAAGACGTAAAGAACTCGATCAAAAGCTGGAGAAACTTCGGGCTATTCGCCGGCGTGCCGAAAGATGATATAGACGAACAAAGTCCATCAATGACCTCAGAGAAGCCAGGCGCCTTCAGAAGAAAATTCAGCGTGAGATAATAAGCTTCAAGAACAGCGATGGAAACGTTTCTGTGACTCGCTAGACCCCCGCAAGCCTTTGTCTCCTGTATGGAGAACTCTACAGGGCATTCGCTCACATCCACAACAGCGTCATCCCTTCTCTGTGCTAGCGTTATATCAACGTCGCACGCAGCTTGAAGTTGCTGGTGAATTTTGTGCGAGGATTGCTGGTGACATCGCGGCGCTGACCCACCTTTTGCCACGTGACGTTCCTGTTACGCGAGATCAGCATATGGAAGTGCCTTTTTCAATGGAAGAACTTCAAACGGCATTGAACATGTGCAAGCGTTCGTAGTCGCCAGGCCCAGATGCGGTGACCTATGCTGCGTTACGTCACCTAGGCTCGAACGCACAACGCTGCCTCCTGGACATCTTCAACCAATCCTGGCATGACGGCATAGTCCCTGACGAGTGGAAGTGCAGCCGCCTGGTGCCTCTACTGAAGCCTGGAAAGTCTCCGTTGGACCTGGCATCATACCGGCCCATCGCACTGGCAAGTTGCGTCGGCAAGGTCATGGAGAGGATGCTGCTGACACGCATGGAGTGGTACTTAGAACATTACAAAATCTACCCTGACGCTATGGCTGGCTTTCGACGAGGTCGGTCTTCAATTGATAGCGTCATTGACCTAGTGACCTCCATTCAGCAGCAGAAAACTATGAAGCGGCTTTCGGTAGCACTGTTCTTAGACGTGAAAGGCGCTTATGACAACGTGACCTATGAGGCCATTCTCGATGCTCTCGAGGCAGTGGAGCTCGGAGGACACGTCTTTCGATGGGTTAGAAGCTATCTCACACAGAGGTCAATGTTCGTCCTGACGGAAGATGGGCCGACCAATAAGAATTTTATCAGTCGTGGAGTCCCACAAGGTGGTGTGTTGAGCCCGACTCTTTTTAATTTAGTTCTGGTGGGGCTCACCGAAACACTACCACAGACGGCTAACATATCTCTTTACGCCGATGATATTTGCATCTGGGCGTCCGGAGTGACAAGACCACAAGTGCGCGCAAGAATACAGAAGGCCTGAAACCTTGACATCAACATACCTTCGCCAGCAAGGCTTGACTATCTCTACAAAAAAATGCGCAGCAGTGGCATTCACACGCAAGCCGATGTCATTCTACCCAGTGAGCATCGAAGGTCAATCTGTTGCCTATAAGAACAGCCATAGGTTTCTAAGGTGTGATCGTGGACCGTGATCTCACCTGGAGCCCCCATGTCTCCTATCTAAAGAAAAAACTCATTTGTTTTGAGAACGTATTCAAGTTCGTCGCCGGAAAATCTTGGGGCCCATCCGTGCGCTCAATGCTGCACTTATATTCAGCCCTCTTTCTTGGTTTTCTCCGATACAGTCTTCCGGCCCTGTCCAACACTTGCAAGACCAATATCCATGCACTGCAGTGCGTGCAAGCCCAAACACTTAGGATATGTCTTGGCCTCCCCAGATGCTCATCGATAACTGCAACTATCCTTATTGCACAAGAGCAGTCAGTCACATCTCATATCGTTGTTGAGACCCTGAGAACGCATATTCGGCACCTAACACGGCTACCATCCCATCATTTAGCGTGTTTGCCAGCGCGGAGGCCACGTGCTTCGTTCTGCGGTATTGTGACCAATCACCGAGACATATTACCATCCCCCCTTGAAGCCTGCGATGCGCCCGGCATCTGCGTTGTGGTGTCTTCATCCACCTCATGTGTGCCTATCGGTTCCAGGAATCGTTAAGAATAAGGCACGCCTGTCACCACTTGCGCTGAAGCAGTTGTCACTGCGTCTCCTAAACGAAACCTACTTGGACCGCATACACGTTTACACCGATGGGTCCACTAATTCCAACAGCTCTACCGGAGCAGTGGTTGTTCCATCTGGCGACGTATCAGTGCAACTTAAGTTTTCCCACATCACGACGTCAACAGCAGCGGAACTCGCAGCGCTACAAGGAGCGGTTAAGTACATACTTCGGCAACCACCTAATCGATGGGCCATCTTTTGCGACTCGAGGTCAGCCTTACAAACACTACAGTTTGCTCTGCGGCATGGATTAAACGAGCAGTTAGTGAATGAAATAAGGCAAGACTACCACCAAGCACTCGAGCGCGGACATGATATAACATTTCAGTGGCTGCCGAGTCATTGTGGAATTGCCGGCAATGACCGCGCCGATGAAGCTGCACGATCGGCTCATGAAAAAGACCAGCAGATGCCCATACCACTCTCTAGAACGGACGCGGCGCGACAACTGCAATCGCTTGCTCATCGCGTCACATTTCAGCAATGGAATACGCAGGGTTTCTCCAACTCGCGCTTATATTCTATCGACCCTAATTTACGACTTCGCTTGCCATCCGGACTCTCCCGTCGAGATGAAACTTTGTTGTGCCGCATGTGGTTGGGTGTGGCATTTACGAATGCATACTCTCATCGCATAGGAATGGCTAACAGTGCAGCATGCAACTCATGCGGCTGTGAGGAGACCATTGAACACATTTTGTGCCACTGCCCTTCTTACCAGACACATCGACGTGTTCTAGGAGCAAAACTCGATCGTCTTGATACAAGACCGCTGTCCGAAAAGAAGATTCTGGGACCTTGGCCCACGGTTTCGGGCATGCACAAGGCCACGAAAGCCCTACTGAGCTACCTGAAGGCGACCGGACTTCGCGAGCGTCTGTGAATCACCAGCGCGTGTTTACGTCGCGTGTGTTATCACTGACTGTTCATTTCCGTTCCTTTTTTCTTTCTTTCTTCTCTATCTTATCTATTATTCCCCCTTTTCCCCCCACCCCACGTGTAGGGTAGCCAACCGAGCTTAGCTTGGTTAACCTCCCTGCCTTTCTCCTTCGTTTCCTCTCTCTCTCTCACCCTTATGTGTTACAGAAGTCACCTACTTTCCAAACACCAAGCAACTATCATCACGTGCCTCCCTCCTTTCCACCTACCCCCCTTCCCTTATTCCTTGTTCCATTCTCCCTTGATTAATCGATAAAGCTTTTCCATTCATACTATCATCAAGGAGGCGCGCGCATGATGACTTTAGTGATATGAACATATTCATTGTAGGATATGTCAGAGAAGACGGAAGGCAGCGTGCAGGTCTGTGGACATTGAATGAAGAAGAGACGTAATCAAGCCACGTTCGTTGTGATGACGCTGTGGGTTCGCGGCACGTGTGCTTTATGCACTTCTGCACTGGCTAAGTGAGATCCGACAAAGCACCCGTATGAATGAACAAAGCTCGTACGAGCGTTCCATTGTGCGCAATCAAAGCAGAGCCCACGGCTCCAGGAGCCTGAGTAGCATTCAGAATGATTAAGAGCGGCTAACAAAGAGAAAGAGGTGGGCAGTGATGGAAAACAAATGAATAAACTAAAATGGTCATAGAACAGAGCTCCTGCTCTCTCTCTTTCAATTACGCTTCAACACAAAGACTTACCAGACGTACTACGCATCAAGCATTACGCCAAAAGGCAAGGCTTCATTGCAAAAAGGACGTAACTGAAATGTACGTCATAAAAATCTATACCTGCATGTAAGAGCGAGTGCATTGATATGTATGGTATCACAGCAAAGCTGTTATCCTCGAGGTTCGCCGTGGGTCGTAGATAATTATTATCATCATCACCATGAACCAGCACGTGCTCTCTTCTTGATTCTCGTCTTCTGCATCGCTCACGTAACAAGTGCGCCCATTTCTCCGACGTGGGATGCAATAGCTCTGATGGGCGAGAGAACGAGCACAGAGAGAGAGAGAAAGAAAGAGAATAACAGAGAGCTGAGCTAGTTGGTCAGTATTCATTCCAAAAGACTGGGCGTGCAAACACGGACGCCAGAAAGAAATCAAGACACCGCATACGCCGACTAACTGCTGAACATGCGCACAAAGGCGGAAAGGAAAGAAGGCACGGAAACTTATCTGCGCATGCCCAGGCAATAGGCGAACCTATCAATACGGCATGCGTGCGGGTCTACGTGAAAAATAACTGTTGGAGGCATTTGATTTCATTTTTATGCAAGTTAGTCGGAGCAGCAGGGCAGAGTCACGTCGTGATAGGCTGGACGGAATACGTAGTTGGAGATCAAGGTCCAAGGTATGTAGCCGTGGGCTTGTAAATGTGGGAGAACTTCCACAAGCCCAACGTTAGATGACGGGCCATCACACGAAATTCCCTTTGCGGCGTCGGATATTGAAAGGGGAATGGCGACGCTGTTGATACTGTCGTGGGCGGATCGGGCAGCTGCGCCCGCTTGGTCATTTCCCTTAATGCCGCAGTGACTAGGCAGCCACTGGAATATTACGTTGTGCTTTTTCTCTATTACTTCATGATGGATTGGCCTGATTTCCGCAACGAGCTGCTCCTGTGAGCCATGGCGTAAAGGGTAGATTTTGGAGGGTTGCTCCGCTATCTCAGAAGGACAGGCCACGACTTAAGGGTCCGCTCTATGACAGTCTGAAGAGCAACACGGAGGGTTGCTAGTTCAGCAGCTGTATTTTGAGGTTGCGTGAAACATATGGAGCTGTATTGTGATAAATGTTGCCGGAAGGCGAGCTCGGCTTTTCGCATAAAACATGCCCAGCATGTCTCCTGTCTCTATGCGTGGCGTGTCGCCGACCAGCGATGAACTTGACTGGCGATGATTACTGTTAATCCAGCTCGCTGTCAAGGCGGCGTCGGTAAATACGTAATTAGCTCGAGTATCAGCTTTTCCAGAACGCATGGTTGCGAGCGACATTTGGAAGACAGATGCGCAACTTTGCTACCCATACGTAGCCTTAACAGTAACTGTAGATTTAAAGGTCGTCATCCCGCTCGTCTTTTGCCGGAGTTGGGGTGCGTGCCTCCAACCTGTACTTTGACCTTCTTGGCGTGGTCGCCCGTACACGCGCGCTTACATATCGAGGAGGGGGAGGTTTGTACGTGTTGTGCTTTCACTAAAAGTTTGTGTTAAAGCTATAGACTACACAAGCTATAGTTGGTTGTGCATGCTCAACATTTGCAGCGTGCTTCTCAAACACAAAGAACGGCATACGAAAAGAAAACAAAGGTACACACAGGGTGGATGTGAGCTAACAACTGTCACAGTTGTTGGTTCGCATTCATCTAGTTTATACTTGTGTGTTCTTTTTGTGCGTCCTTCTTCGTTTTTGAGCAGCGTGCTGCAAGTGTCGAGCATCTAGGATTTCTGCGCATGACATGCCAATTTGTCGCGATCGCATTTATTGCTTCGCCCTTGCGGTGAAACTGTGGCATTTTTTTTTTCTTTTATCCCCTTATTACTTTCCGTGTGACACTGAGTCGGTATGAATTATGAAATTCAGAAGACACCTCCAGCTTGGTTTTCCTTGCAATGCAGAGCCCCTCTTCCCTTCAGTGTAGCGTCCCCAGAGTTGCACAAGCTATTTCGAAAAATAAGCTTGACACAGTTGCTCATTATTGCAGAAAAAGTGTTAAAAGAGAGTATTATATATGAAATTCCGGATAATGTGCGTGCAGACTACAAAATACTGGGCAAAATGTGTAATGTCACTCTATATTGTAGAAATATACCCAAGAAGCATTTCGTGAATTTCACTAGAAGCGTTTCACAAGAAAGATTTCACAAGAAGCATTTTCTTGTGAAATTCGAGAAGGTGTACAACGAAACGGTAAACAGCCGAAAAAACTATTGGCCCGCGAGATTACTTGTTTCTCGAATTCCTCATCCGAGAGACTGTCACCGCTTTTCTTTAAAACGTGCCTGTCAGTGCCGAAAAGGCGATCCACGAATGCCCTGGAGGGGTCGGCCACGTTAAAAAGAGTTTATGAAGTGCGGGGTATATTTTAAAACTGTTCTGACTTTCCTTCTCTCGTTCTTTGCAAGGGCACGGATAGCACATTGCCATCGGATACCAGACCTTTTGGTTTTGACAGGCGCTGACCCTGTCAAGAAGTAAACTGTATCCTACTTTGCTGGAGAGTGGTGTTCGCTTGAAGTTCTGGGCTATATCAGAACATTCAGTCTTCGTTGTTACGACATCGGGACTGTGCACTTGAACTCTAAGCAAGGAATGGAAATGGGCAGCAAAGAATCGAAAAGAACACTGCCGACAAAAATTCAGCCCCACCTTAGAGCGTAATTGCGAACGAAGAACACGCAAAAGGAACCTATATTGTTACAGACGCGCAGTGTCCCGCTTTAATAGAATGCGAATGAGTGAAACCTTCTCGTGGTGATCGATACCTGAAAAAAAGGTTTTTCTGTGCTTTCAGTTTCGAGGTCCGGACCCACCGCCATGTTGGTTTTACAGTGGCATGCTAACGGGTGGGGGGACGAGTCGCAACTTCAAGAATACCAAGTGGGAATCTTGCAAGTGGCACAGTGTGTACTGGCATCCGTATGCTGCATTAAGGCGGCTGGTCAGCCATCTTTTACGGGATACTTTATCATCTATATTTACCAGCGCGTAATAAGGCACTATAGGCGATGCGCAAAGCACCGACGGCGCCATCTGCCGCCGGGCGAGCAGTGTTCCCACGAGTGTGTACGCGAGTGCACGGAGGAATGTGTTTTCATCCTGATTTAACGACTCTGTCGGGCTTCAGCGAAGTCGAAAAATAACCTGCTGCGTTGCCGGCTGCTCAAACACATACAAAATTTCGCCAGGAACGCACTTCTACAGATTTCCAGTGCTATTTCATGAGCGAGAGCGACGGCGGCGGTGGATTGCGGCTGTCCGACGTAGAAGGTAAGCAATCGCGCTTTGCTTACGGCAGTGTTAGAACGATTACCGTGTTTTATTTCTCCATTTATGTCGCTACGTTTTCAGCGAACACTACTACGTTTACACTTGGTCGCCTCGCCTGCATTGTAGACGCTACAATGCACATGAGGTTGTTATTACTGATAAGACGCGATGCCTAGGCTCTCTTGAAAAAAAAGCCCCACCTCCCCGAAGGGAATCGTGAGGAAATGCGAATGCATTTCGCGCGCGCTTTACTCCATTTATATATGGTGGTTGTGGTTCGAAGAAGGAAAAGGCGCCTAATTTCTGCAGCCCGGTCGGGAGCACGGCGCAGCGCCCTTTTTTTTTTTTGCTTTTTCTTGTTTTTTTTAAATTTTTTTATTTATTTTTTAAAATTTTTTTTTCATATATAGCTCCGCCGAGCTCCGCCGCAGACCGCTTTTAGTTAACGCGCACGCTGCGAATTTTTATTGTTCAACAACGCACAGGAGAAATCTCCCACCGGCACCACCTTGGAGGTCAAGATTCATTGCCATATATACGGGGTGGCCAGTGAACGGTTGTGCAGCGCGAGCAGTCGGTTTTTTCAACCAAGAAACTCGCTAGCAGACGCTGCCTGTGTCGGCGTCGCGAGGCGAGAGAGGGAGAGGGGGGGAGCGTAGGAGAGAGAGAGGGGGGCCCGCATGCGCAGTGGGGAGTGTGGACGCTGCGGGCAGAGATGCCTAGAGAAGAGAGGGGGGGAGCGTAGGAGAGGAGAAGAGAGGTGGGACGCGCATGCGCAGTGGGAGTGTGGACGGCGCGGGCAGGGATGCCTAGAGGAGAGAGGGGGGAGCGTAGCAGGGGAGAGAGGAGGGGAGGCGCATGCGCAGTGAGGGTGTGGTTGCCGCGGGGAGGGATGCCTAGGGGAGGGAGAGAGGAGGTTTTTCTATTTTTATTTTTTTTTGAAAGGGTTTGCGCATGCGCAGTAAGGGCGGTCACGCCGTACACCACCACCACCGGATTAAGCTTCGCCATAAGATGCTTCACATCTAACACCTGTCGGCGCGCACACCTCCTCAACCTATCCTCCTCCTCCTCCTCCGCGGACAACGCCAACACCGCACAACGCCAACGCCGGATGCCTGACATAGCCCGACTATAAAATGCATTCGCATTTAAAACGAATGGCACGAAGCGCAATGCCAGAGAATGTGGGGGCAGGTTACGGCTCCTTAACAAAAGCGCCGTGGAATCACACGTGTGCTGCACGAAATCGGCTGCATTCTACCTATTGATGGCACTGGAATGCGATCACCGGTGCAGAATGTTCGCTGTGCGCTCGCTTCAACTATATACATACTGGCTGTAAAACATGGCACCTATGCGCATTGAAGGCTTTTGACAGGACATTCAACCGATTCAACCTAATTTTGAATGCCTCGTAACATGACTTCATGCTAATAGGAAACACCCTTGATGTATCCCACTAATGCTCATTCGCTTTACACAAGCTGTGTTATAAGTGGGGTCATAGGCGTGCGCACGGGAGAGGGGGGGGGAGGTGGCTTTCCTATTCGCCTAAGAGGGGGGGGCGCAAACTCTGCCTCATGCATGGAATTAGTGGGCCCTGGGGGTGCCGCGACGATCCTTTGCCCCCCCCCCCCTCCTTGATGGGGAACCCTGCGCACGCCTGAGTGGAGCCGATTATGAAACTTACGTGATTTCTTTACTTTATTACGTAGCCATGCTGCAATACGTAGCCAAGCTGCTATAACAAGCTAGGTGACCACCAGCCCCACAGTGACTCAGTCTCGCACCACTAGCTCAAGCTGCCGAGATATTTTTAGATGTGAAGCATCTTATGGCGAAGTTCAATCCGGTGGTGGTGTGCGGCGTGACCACCCTTACTGCGCATGCGCACACCCTTAAAAAAATAAAAATAAAAAAGCCTCCTCTCCCCCTCTCCCTCCTCTAGGCATCCCTCCCCACGGCGACCACACCCTCACACTGCTCATGCGCGTCCCCTCCCTCTCTAGTCTCCTACGCTCCCCCCCTCTATCCTCTAGGCATCCCTACCCGCGGCGTCCACACTCCCACTGCGCATGCGCGTCCCCCCCCTCTCTCTCCTCTCCTACGCTCCCCCCTCTCTCGCCTCACGACGCCGACGCAGGCAGCGTCTGCTAGCGAGTTTCTTGGTTGAAAAAACCGGCTGCTCGCGCTGCAGAACCGTTCACTGGCCACCCCGTATATATGGCACTGGATCTTGACCTGCAAGGTGGTGCCGGTGGGAGATTTCTCCTGTGCGTTGTTAAACAATAAAAATTCGCAGCGTGCGCGTTAACTAAAAGCGGACTGCGGTCTCTGTGTCTAGTCGGAGTCTTCTGTCTCTCATTGCCCATTAGCAGCGATTGGCATGTTCCAGTAGGAAACACCGGTCCATCACTGCGTGCTTTGCGCCTCCCCAGGTTTCTCTCCTGCGCGACGCTGCGATGAGCACCAGCGTCAACGCCGCCACCAGTGTAAGCGTTAGCGCCCGCTGCTTCGCATCTACACATGGTTCCCTTTAGCGGGAGATGGTGTAATTTTCCCAAGTTTATTGTGCTGGTTTCGAAGTTTTACCAACGCTGACCCTTCGCGTGCCCGCACCCGCGAAATACAAGCGCCGGGGCATCAACTCCCCTCAAAATCTACTATATAAACACATGGCACGTGAACGAAGCTACTGTGTCGAGAAAAACGCCGGCACACTTCGTATAACATCCCCCTCCCTCCCTCTCCCTCCCCCTTCTCTCCTCTCCTACGC
>JALIZH010027112.1:0-21850 GCA_030522465.1 Rhipicephalus appendiculatus
CGATCACGACAGCACCGAGGCTTAGGCGGATGATAGATAGATAGATAGATAGATAGATAGATAGATAGATAGATAGATAGATAGATAGATAGATAGATAGATAGATAGATAGATAGATAGATAGATAGATAGATAGATAGATAGATAGATAGATAGATAGATAGATAGATAGATAGATAGATAGATAGATAGATAGATAGATAGATAGATAGATAGATAGATAGATAGATAGATAGATAGATAGATAGATAGTGTTTCATCTTGACGTTGTGCGCTGTGAATTTCCGTTAATAACAATTACATAATTTTTTCTTCACTGCTACATTATCTCTTGTGCGGAACTGTGCGCTATTGTTCAAATGAACCACCGAGGTCTTTCACGCGACCTGCATTACTTCAATCATGCCACGCGATGTGCACATTTGTGCGTGGTTCTTGCGGTGCCAACTGACTCTCGTCGTGCTGCGTATTCCTACAGATGATCCCTTTGCTAAGGGCAATACACTGTTCGATGAGCTCTTCGACGTACCCGCTACTGACCAAACGCCTAAGCTGAAAGACTGTCTTCCAATTGCCTATGTGGAGGGTTCATTAACTTTATTACATGCATACGTGTGGGATATCACAAATTTTCTTGCTGAATAATAACTACAGTTTCACTTTTATAAACAACTGTGATGCTCAGTCCATCGATGAAGAATATTTTGCGAAATTTCAATAAACACGAAGTCAGGCATCGTAGGCAGCGACTTTGTGCCAGTGATTTTCCGTCCTGGACAGAAGAATTCCCTTTCCGAGACCCGAAAATTCCCAATTTCCGGCATTTTTCCCCCGCATACATCGCCAAAAATCCCCGCATATTTCCCTGCACAAAAAAAGTTTATATATATATATATATATATATATATATATATATATATATATATATATATATATATATATATATATATATATATATAGTGCTCGACGTGTTTCAGGCTCTTGCCATCGCTTTCTCTTCTTTCCTGCCCAACTCAAAGCATCGCCTCTGAGATCGGCTTTTAATACTACGAAGGAGCTACCTTAGAGCTCGCTTTAAGCGGTATGCGATGCGGAAGGAATGCTGTACATGCTCATGCACACGGCCACTGCATAAGAAGAAAAGTTTATTATTGTTGTTGTTTTTTTTGTTACTGAGTGACGTGGCGTACATTAATGTGCCTAGCAGACGCTCTGTATCTATATGCACCACATTTTGTACAGAAAGCACGTCAACTTTTCAATAATGGTGACTAAATATTGTGAAATAAAACAAGCTTTTGTGGTGGTATTTAACATTTTATTGACTTGATTAGGAACGGTTCTGCAAACTACCGTAAAGAAAAATAAATAAATGTGAAGTGACTAGAATATATATTGACTGGGTCTTTAAAACCCAGTCAATATATATTGACTGGGTTTTTAAAGACTATGGTCTTTAAAAACGAACCTTAGAGGCTGTGGTTTGGCGCACTACATGCGCCAGAAACGATTGCGACATTCGAAATCCTCATGTCCACAGTCTTTTGATCGTTATAAAAAAAAATTTCGCCGCCCCTCAAAATTCCCTGCAATATCGCGAAGATTCCCTTTTTCCCTTTCGTCCAAAATGCCTGTCGAAAATTCCCTGAAAAAGGGAAAATTCCCTGCACGGAACATCACTGCTTTGTGCACGAAGGCGAACTGAACAGAACTCTGGCGAACCTAGGAGGTCCCGCAGTTTGTTAATGCTCTCACTAGTCTGCGTAGCTCTTCACAAGCATGACATGTTTTCTTTGGGCAGAATACATCTGACGTGTTATGCCACCGACTAAAAGTAGCAATAGTATACAATCGAGTGCTACTCCAAAGCTAACCAGCTAAAAAGTGTGTTTTGTTGTGAGATGGCGAAACATTACACTGCGTTTGGAAATCAGAGGCCTAGAAAACACCACCAAACACTCAGACAAACGAAAGGCTCTCTACCACGGCTCTTCCTTTGCGTCACTGTGTGTGTACCATCCTTTGAAAAATTATTCAAATTTTAAAACATACGCCAGCCAGTCCAAGTTACCAGATAAACATGATGAACTTTCCTGCAATGCAGTGCGTTTGAGTTTGAAAATTTTTATAGTCTAATTAGTTGCAGGGCCTCACAACGCTTTCCGACTTTGCGTTCATATAAAATGGCAAGATGGCTTATTTCATTACATGCTATCTAGTCTGAAAAAAAAGAACGGCTTAGTTGAATAATCGCTACCTTCTTCATGTTCAATCTGGTTTTACCTTTCAGCACGCTGCCATCCGAGAACGCGCCGCTGTATACCACCGTGAAGCAGTATTCAACATCGACTGCAATTGTGGTAATTGAAAAGAATAAAAATTCAAATTCGCTCTGGTTTTCTTGCTATTAAAATTTCTGCTCGTCGAAAGCACAGCGCTTTATAAATGTTGTGTTATGAGTTTAGAATTTTAAGCACACCCAACGTGTCTGCCCACATGTCGGCCTGTTTGCCTTTCTGCCTTTGCCACTCAGGAATTGCCCGCAATCTGGGGTCACTGGTTCATCCCCGGCTCATTAAATGCTATGTATTTGTAACACACGGCAAATTATTTTCCTGTATAGACACAGTGTAACTTGGTTGACAAGCTAAAGGCTGCTTTGAATTTATTTATCTATCTATCTATCTATCTATCTATCTATCTATCTATCTATCTATCTATCTATCTATCTATCTATCTATCTATCTATCTATCTATCTACTACGTGTGGATGCTCTCACGGTCTCGTCCTTAACTTGGTATATTACGTAATTGGCATAGGAGGACATGAGTGTATGACGAACATGATAGACAGGCATGATACTTACTAAGCGGAATTCACACAAGGGTCAAACACTGGAATGCGTCACCGGCATGACAGTGGTTGCCGCCAGGGGGAAACAACTTTCGAGTGGTTTTCACCTCGAAAACGGGTTGACGACCACGTATAGTCGTGATCTACGATTGCGTCGCCCGCAGTGTGAAGCAGCACCACCCTTACCGAGTTTGACTAGCAGAAATCAGCAGGACATCCACTAAACACTTTAAATTACAATGTAGCAGCTGTGCGGACAGCTTGGATGAGCAGAGGAAAGTGCCTTAGGCGCTCTGGCGGACGTTTCTATAGGAGGACTTATCTTTGTCAAATGCCCCTTTTAATCTCTTCCCGGTTAGTTTTAAAGAGACCCTGCAATACTTTTTCTTCGTGATCAGAAAATGCTGCCGATTGGTAGTCGAGGCACCTGAGAACACGTGTGCGAAGCATTACAGTGCAGCACGGGGTTTGGAATTTACGAATAATTCTCAATATCAGCTAGAAATCCTTTCCACTTCTCTCTATAAATGATGCCATAAAGTCACGTGACGACGTCATAAACCCAAAGTCCATGGCCATTAGCTAACTTGAGCATCGTGAGCTGTATAGTTGCTCCGGCCGCCACGGGAAGCCGCCGCGTGTCTGCGTCCGCTGTCGCGATCATACTGTGAGTAAACCACGCGTTCAAAGAAAAGAAAGTTGTCAAAGTCATGACGCGCGGATGAAGAGACGCGTATTCTTCCGCCTTGTCATCCGCTTGTTGAGAAACCTTCCTCCTCGCGGCGTAAACTTTGTCAACAGCGTAATCTGTGTGCGTGCGCGCGCGTAAGGGGAGGGGGAGGCTGTATGTTCTGTTATGTGTTTTTCTGCTCACCAGTGTATATATCGTAATTATTGCCCATCACGTGGAATAGCATGTCAGGCGAATAGCCAGGCTACCTTCGGATCGAGCATTTTTCTCGCTCTCGTGTATTTTTATTACCAAAAATTATCAAACTAAAAATGGAAAATATTGTCGGCTGCACTACTTACGCCTTAAAGTAGACTGTGGAGTGCAGTGAAAGAAAAGGGGCGTGGCTAGCTTCGCGTGGCCTTTCTGGTGCGAGGCAAAAGGCACAGCGGAGCTGTATTGTTTGTTATTCGGTGTATCTGTACCGGTTTTAGTATAGTTTTGATATATCGAGCTTTTGTAATTTCGGCGAGTCTTATCAAGCTTTGACGTTCATATCACAATGGTTATGCTATTTAAAACTAGACAATAAAACATGTAACTAAATTACCATTTGTTTAGTCTGTATTGCCGCAGCTGTTGTCTTTTTTCGATATACTGCAGGTCATCTTTGACACTTCAACGTCGTTTGCTTCCTATTGAACCAGGCATTCCTGATTCGCTCTCCGTCAATGATTGTTTTCCAACATGGCTTGTAGGCGCCATTCTGCTTGCGCCGCTGCTTACACCTGGGTGCGTAGTTTCTTGGGCTGCCCATAGCGACTTTAAACGTGAATCCCCGGCACGAAGTCAGAGCACCAGTCTTTATAAAAGTGGTGACATCACGATCATTCGATGCATAGTGGGCGTACACCCCGACCGCAGCCAAATGCACCAAATTCCGCTCCCTCATTTTTTTTTTTTTGGCGCGGTGACACGAGAAGCTATTGGCAGACTAAATCACGTGGTGCGCAGTGAAGTCATGGGTGAGATAGAGCGCTAGTGTTGCATCACTGTGCGCGGCTCGGCGGTAGTGGTGCAGTATGTCAAACAAGCTGTGCCCGGTCGCCATGGCGATGTGCACTGATGTCATTGCCTGACGAAGAAGTTTTCAGACTCACCAGAGATTTTACGTCCGGCTAAAATAGCTTTGCTGTGAAAAATATGTAAATTCCGCACATGCGCAGACAATGCAGCATAATTTGCACCCGAATGAGACATTGCGTAAAACGTTTGCCTATATGCCCAGTCGTGTTGGACCATACCGGAGGCCATTCCTACGGCACTTTACACGTGACGCCCTCCTCCGTGGCTATGAGCGCACACAATGGGAGGCAGCGCTATACATCTGCCAGGAATAAATCAAAAGGGCGTCAACCGACAAGGCAGGCAGTGTGCAGAAGTAAATATTACTATGGTTTCGGGGCTTCACCTTCTAAGTAATTCGTTCATCACTAGTTTCGTTCTTCTCCATGGCAATCAGCGGTGACAAAGCGTCTGATGCTGCATAGGAACTGGCGCACCGTAGCTTTCTAAAGCGGCTTACGCTCAGTCTTCCGGAAGTTTTCGATACTTAGGCCACACACGGCGAACACCATATGGGACGCGCTCCGCGTCCCACACCACAGCGCATGCGCGTCCCCTCCCCCCTCTCTCTCTCCTCTCCTACGCTCACCCCCCTTTCTCTCCTCTAAGAATCCTCTACTCTACGGAGCGGCGCCCGCGTCCCGCGTCCTACATCCCCAACAGCGCATGCGCGTCCCCTCCCCCCCCTCTCTCTCCTCTCCTAAGCTCACCCCCCTTTCTCTCCTCTAGGAATCCTCTACTCTACGGAGCCCGCGTCCCGCATCCATACAGCGCATGCGCGTCCTCTCCCCCCCTCTCTCCTACGCTCACCCCCTTTCTCCCTCTAGGAATCCTCTACTCTACGGAGCGGCTCCCGCGTCCCCTCTCTCTCCTCTCTTACGGTTCTCACCTCTAGGAATCCTCTACAGAGTGGCGCGCAGGACAGGTGGTGCGACAGCTGCATACTCCGCTGGGAGTACCGCGGTATGAAAATGACGGAGCTCGCCTCATTCTCTCTCCTGTGCAGCGCCGCGATGAGCGCCCGGGCCGCTGCCGCGAAACGAGAGCGGCGACATTTCTCCCGCTCAAGCTAACCATCGCCCCGCTGCTTCGCATCCACACATGGTCCCCTTCAGCGGGAAATGGGGAAGTTTTTTTCTGATCATCCCTTTGTCCAAGACTGTGTCCCCAGGCGCACTCGTCACTTCCTTTTTAAGGCGAAAGCCTTAGATTCCTTAACGAACGTGGATCGTGCAAAATCAATAACGTGATGACATGGTCATATTACCTTATCACGACATCACAGATTACCAGCATTGGTGACGTAACTATGACGTCATCATGAAGGAACTGTGATGTCATTGGGTCGTCAAAAAAGACCGAAACCCGAAGCACTGCAAGATCCCGCGTGGTGTAGAGAGCTTGCAATGCCAGTGGTCGTGGACGCACAGCAAAGCCGCGTATGGTGCAGAAATGCTTTTAGGGCATCAATACATTCGACTATAAACAAGGTCGCTTTCAGCTAGGAATCGTCTAAGCTGAAAACAGTAAGGAAACATGGGAATTCTCATTTATTTGTTCTTGTCCGCCTCTTTTTTTCTAACGCTCATATCCCTTTCTAAGCTTGTTTTTCAACTTTGTCATCTCGCACGATTGCAGTCAGGCGTGAACAGTTAGTAAGATTTGTTGTAAGTACAACGCACTCGCCGGCAAGTATGTGTGTGTAGTGAGTGACGTGCGCGAGTGTGAAGTTCCGGCCATGGTAATATCGAGAAGAAAAAAATGCGCCCACCTCCCCGAAGGGAATCGTGAGGAAATGCGAATGCATTTCGCGCGCGCTTCACTCCATTTATATATGGTGGTTGTGGTTCGAAGAAGGAAAAGGCGCCTGATTTCTGCAGCCCGGTCGGGAGCAAGGCGCAGCGCCCTTTTTTTTTTTGCTTTTTTTTTGCTTTTTCTTGTTTTTTTAATTGTTTTTATTTATTTTTTTAAATTTTTTTTTTCATGTATAGCTCCGCCGAGCTCCGCCGCAGTCCGCTTTTAGTTCACCCGCACGCTGCGAATTTTTATTGTTCAACAACGCACAGGAGAAATCTCCCACCGGCACCACTTTGGAGGTCAAGATTCATTGCCATATATACGGGGTGGCCAGTGAACGGTTGTGCAGCGCGAGCAGTCGGTTTTTTCAACCAAGAAACTCGCTAGCAGACGCTGCCTGTGTCGGCGTCGCGAGGCGAGAGAGGGAGAGGGGGGGAGCGTAGGAGAGGAGAGAGAGAGAGGGGGGCGCGCATGCGCAGTGGGAGTGTGGACGCTGCGGGCAGAGATGCCTAGAGAAGAGAGGGGGGAGCGTAGGAGAGGAGAAGAGAGGTGGGACGCGCATGCGCAGTGGGGAGTGTGGACGGCGCGGGCAGGGATGCCTAGAGGAGAGAGGGGGGGAGCGTAGCAGGGGAGAGAGGAGGGGAGGCGCATGCGCAGTGAGGGTGTGGTTGCCGCGGGGAGGGATGCCTAGAGGAGAGAGAGGGAAAGAGGAGGTTTTTTTATTTTTATTTTTTTTTGAAAGGGTTTGCGCATGCGCAGTAAGGGTGGTCACCTCCTCAACCTGTCCTCCTCCTCCTCCTCCGCGGACAACGCCAACGCCAACGCTGGACGCCTGACATAGCCCGACTATGAAATGCATTCGCATTTAAAAGACGAATAATGTTGCACGAGCGCTGAAGGAAACAAAATGACAAAGAAGGGAAAATACCTACCGGAAAAGGCCACGGGAGGCATGAGGAAAAGGGCGAAGCGTGGTGGCGAAGAGCACGGGCCACGTTCCTCGGTGGTCGGCTTCCGGATCCGTGCCTTGGTGACCAGCTAGCCCGGAGGAACCTGCCACGTGCGAGCAGGCCATGGCAACACGTCTCTAACGGTTTTCCTGCTTCGAGACGTCCTGCGCCCGTGGACACGCTGAGCTGTCGGGCTTCGGGCACGAGCTCTGGCATAGGTGTCCAGCCGGGACGCGGCTACGGCGTCGGTGTCTCCTCTTCGACCAGCAGCGTTGGATGGCTTCTTCGACCAGAGG
This sequence comes from Rhipicephalus appendiculatus, assembly GCA_030522465.1. NCBI lineage: Eukaryota > Metazoa > Arthropoda > Arachnida > Ixodida > Ixodidae > Rhipicephalus > Rhipicephalus appendiculatus. The sequence continues at coordinate 7,693 of JALIZH010027112.1, forward strand.
TCTTCACGCTCCTCTCCCAAACCGGTCAACCTCTACCAACGCTGATGAGACCAGCGCTCGTGTCTCGCTTTTCCGATCTTCTTTGAAACTGTTCATTTAAGACTGCGTGAAATATTGGGGTTGAGGAGTATATTGCTATCTTGCGTTTCTGTCAGTGTTACGTGTTCTCGTTTTAGTGATGTTATTAAATGTCGTTTTCAAGCGGTCTCGTTCTTTAGGGAGTGTCGTGAGGGGACGCCTCGGTCATTCCAAAGAAATAAAATAACCTGCACGTTGTGCGAAAAAAGATTAAGTAACAGTCCGCCAAACTCAATTACTGGATTTATTGTGCGTAGCCAGAGCATCCGTGGCCAATAACTTTTTATGGCAATATTGAGAACTGGGTTGTCACAGTTTTGAAACCACCATTTTTGTTATTCAAATTATTGTCTCAGACTAAAATGTACAGTACAACAAACAGTTGTGAGCCACGACCAGTGAAGCTCCTTATCACATGGCACAGAGGTGGCACAAAATTTCGAACAGCAGCCAATCAAACACCCTGAAACTAAATCCTGAAATTGCGTCTAGAACGTGCCTCTTGAATTTAACGATTCCACCGTTAAAGCTTTCCAACCGACCAGCATTGCATTTGCGTATATATTTACTGCTTTCTTGGTTTCTTGACATCCGTGGCCTTGTCCGGCTTGCGCTTGGCGTTCGCTGCACGATCTTAATTGGTGATTGCCACTTGTGTGCTTCGTTGTTCATTTTTCGTGGACCGGGTATGAGTGACGCGGCTTGCTCGATTTGTCTGGTACATACGTATTTGTTGGCGTACATGAAAGATACACGCAACTCCCGACAGGTACAGCTTCACCTTCTAAATACAATGTCCTATACTCGCTCTCACGCCGCCGACAGTCACGGTGAACAGAGGCATTCTGGAGCATGTGCCTGCCGCGGTCGTGTTTGTACCGAAAGGTAATTAAGAAGGCTGTTTAAAACTATGACTCTAACTTGTGAAATATTTCCCCAAAATGACATTTTTATCTTGAAACACTGACTTATACCCATCGCCAGTACCATCATTTCCAAAACACTTCACTTTCTTGTATTGCAGAGCACCGGCAAAGTGACATTCAGTGCGCTTAAGTCCCCTTGATTCAAACACACCTAAAATATCCCGCCTAGACAGTTTATTATGGTACAGCGTTGCTACACCAAGCAGGAATGCAATAACAAGCACTACTTATTCCACAAACGCATAGTAGGGTGCACATATATTTGAAAAAAAGACCGAAAATGTCTACTAAAGCAACTTCTCTGCTACGCCTCAGCTACTACGCATCAGGTATCGCCTTTTATTCTCCCTACAACTTAGGCGTGTGTCACGTACAAAACTACTCAGTATGTAAAGCCAAACAGAGCAGTATAAGCAGATCATCGCCACCTGCTTCGCATATCATGAATTTCTTGCGTATATGGTATGGGTCAGTCATTTCAACAGTTTCGCAGTTTGACCGCATCAACACTGAAGATAAACCTTCAAACTACAACTTTACTTTGAATAAGGAATGACAGAACTAATGGGGTACCTAGAGTCAAACTGCTTAAGATGAGACCATAGCGCGGTACGAGTATGCTAAGTCTTGTGCATCAAAGGTATGAAGAGAGAGCTTTCCTTATAGCATTTTAATACTAATTTTCTTGAAGAGCAGCCGATGACAATGACGCCTCCACAGAAAAACTGTCAATCATCACCATATCTTATTCGCGTACGTGTATGCGCTCATTCATGTGTAATGCTTCATGCACGTAGCTTTCAAGTGAGTCAATAGAAGAGCCACAATACGAAATTCGTTTCACAGCACTTTACGAACGAGTCGTAAAAGGCATGACACCTGTCAGTCGTTACGCCCATTGTCTAGGCATTGTGCTGCTCCTAGCGTACTTGACATTTGCAGTTCCTCCTGGTGTAAGTAAACGTGGTTGAGATTTTTATGCCACGCTTGTTAATAAATACATATCTTACGCAGGGTTGAAGCGCTAGCGTTCATTCCAGAATGCTTATCAATACAATGTCCCTTTTATTTCGTGATGCATGTTCCCCGTAGGTATTAACTTATGTAGATAGTCCTTTTAGTATAATGTGTGGTAATTCCTAAACTTCAGAAGTAATGTTGCTAGTATTTATTCCGAATTACCTCTAAGACCTTTGTCATCACTAAGCTGGTCCTGCATTTAAACGTTTACATTGAAATAGAGCGTGTTCAACTAAAATACTCTGTAATGATTGGTACAAAATTAATATTTAAATATACCGAGGACACTTAAACGGGCAGTGCTGCAAACGTCTTGCGGTGTGCACAAGAGTTGCACTCAAGACAGCGGAACTCACAACTCACGGCAATAGGAAGCATTTTAAGCGGAATATGTGCGTAAGGTACCAATCCTGCCACAACTATGGAAAACCTAATATGTTCTCTAACGCATGTTACTTAAACTGCTCCCCAAGCTACAATAATAATACAAGCTCCAACGGTGTAGCAACGGAGTAGATAATACAAGCTACAATGGTGTGATGTAAAGATATTAAGTGATGTCTCTTTCATGTTTGCTTCCTTTCTCATCGTACCTAACATGGTAGCTTAACAGCAGACGTGTGCTATAAAAGAAATGGGCAATGAAATATGACACGTCATTCCAATAGGTTGCCACATGCACTGCCGCCATTTTGTCCATGATTCACCTTTCGAAGAATATTGTGATTTTTAGATACATCTCCGTTAGGGAGAAAATTTTCAAGCCCTATATTTTAGGCTGAAAATAGCGAAAGTAGCTAACGTTACGAACGTTTATTCGCCTTTTTCTTCACTTACTGCTGTTACTGTTGTACAGAAATTATCCCACATGTACGACTACAGCATTAGGCACGTTATGACGGTAGTGTACTTTTGCGTTGTGCGACTTGAAATGGATTTGTTCGTAGGCAAGATAAAAGTATTTCTCGCCTGTCTGTACTACTAGTGGTAGGCACGCGGCTGCAGTAACACTTGAAAAATGAAATGATGTCTAAGCTTCATCATTTATTTTGAAGCACTGATTTCAACTTTTTTCAGTTTGACTCGATGGTGTTGCGATATTTAGTGCCCGGATTTCACCAGCTGGTGAGTGTAGACGGCTTGCTCATTTAATGATGCTTGGGGCCTGTCTGAAGGCAGTGTGGCAAGTACAACGACAAACTTCCTTCAAGCTTCACCACTGCATCTAAACCATCTATGCCCCCTTGGTGTCTCATTCGACCCGCCGCGCATCTCAGTGTGCCAGGAATCCGAAAAAATCTGACCTGTCATCGCCTGTACTGAAGCAACTGTCGCTGCTTCTTTTGCACGAGAGGTATGCGGACAGTGTACATGTATATACCGATGGTTCACCAAACCTCCAGTGTTCGTCCGGTGCAGTGGTTGTCCCAGCCAGAGTTATTACCATCAGTTTTAGGACTGACCACCCCACGACGTCGACGGCTGCGGAACTAGCTGCTCTGCGCACTGCACTTTGTTTGGTCACTCGGGAACCACCTCAACAATGGTCGATCTTCAGCGACTCCAAGGCAGCCCTACAATCTGTGCTATCAGCAATGCGTCGAGGGCCATACGAACAGCTGGTATTTGAAATTCGATGTCTTCTTCATACAGCCCATGAGAAAGGGCACCACGTGACGTTTCAGTGGCTTCCAAGTCATTGCGGCGTCATAGGAAACGAACACGCCGACAATGCCGCTCGGGCAGCTCTTGAAGGCGCACAGGAAGAAGACACCATACCACTTTCAAGGTCTGACGCGGCCAGCACTCTTCGAAAGCTTGCACAGGGGATCACGCTCTCTTTATGGCGCCCACCAAGCAATCAGACCAACCGGACAAACCGTCAACACCGCCTGTGCTCTTTGATGGATCTCTATATGCCAACAGGACTCCGCCGAAGTGATGACACACTGCTTTATCGTTTATGGTTAGGTGTGGCTTTCACGAAGTCTTATTCCTTTCGCATTGGGATGGCCGACGACTCTCTCTGCGATGCCTGTCGTTGCGAGGAGACGCTGCGCCACATCCTGTGTGACTGTCCGCTATATGATGTTCAGAGACAGTCACTGGCGTCTGTTCTAGCGGACCGTGACAATAGACAAATGTCTGTTGAATCTATTCTTGAATGTCGTTCACAGAGGACATCGCAGCTGAAGGTGTCCAAGGAACTACTGAAGTTTCTAAGAAAAACGAGCTTGGACAAGCGGCTCTGACAGCGATGTCGCGTACCACACCAGCGTGATGGACTGTCAATGACTGCTTGTTTGTGTGTGTGCTGTGTTATGTGCTATCTTTCTCTCTCTTTCCACTCTTTCCCATCCCTCTTTCAATCTCCCCCATCCCCTTCCCACGTGCAGGGTAGCAAACCGGTTATCCTGGACTGGTTAACCTCCCTGCCTTTCCTTCTCTACCATTTCTTCTCTCTCTCATTTAAAATTACAGCACACATTCGCAGGCTATAAAATAAAGCGTAGCTTGGCTAAGAAAGCGAAATTAAGTTTGTTTATTTTTACATTCTCTCTAATAAGGAAATCATCTAATAAAGGATAATGTATTTACGAACATCACGACAACGATCTGCACCACCCCAGCCAGCCTCGTTACATCATGCAAAACAATTGCATAGACGATTATTTCGCAACGAGCTCACTACAGCAACCTTTGTAGTACAGGTACTTCCGTTGGTAAAGTAAGCATAACAAATTGTGAAATATAGCAAGGTGTTTCTTGTTGCCGACAACCTCTCGATTGACTCACCTAAACAGTTCTATCACCAAACTAAATAGCCAAATTGACTAACGCAACACTGCTGGTAATACTAATGCTTTAAAATGCGAAGCATTTTTTCACAAAACAAGTGCACTTGAATGTATATCTATCTAGCCGCCAAAACGCTGTGACGTCTCAATAACTTGACGTATACCAAAATCGGTATGTCATTCTATGAATGTATGACGAACATATGTGTCAGGTTGTAGCACAACAATCGTGACGTGCAAGCCATTTACGTCATTGTTTACATGACACATTTATATGGAAAAGTTTTATTTATCTATGTCTTTGTTTTTTTTGTGCATGTATACACATGTTTTCATATAATTGCTGTCGCTGTAAAGGTGTTATCGCAAATATAAAGTTATGAAATTAAATGACGCTTCCTGCACATATTTCAGTCGCGTATACCTCGCGTTCGTTTGAACGTTGATAGGCAGGGTAGCGTAGGCTAAGGAGTAGAAATATGTTTTTTTTTTTCGTCACCTTTTTTTGCGTCAAAACGCCCTTGCACGGCGGCCAAACTATCACATTCCCAGCAAATAGCTCGCTTTGTCATTGTCAGGCCTATGTCAATAAGTGACTTTGTGTTGTTATGAATTTTAGGGAAATGCAGTTTGGGCTAATTGGTGAGGAATGATGTTTTTAGGAATATCCCTATATCGAGCACACGTAAACCAGGCAAAAAGTGAGCTTTACGTTGCCGATGGTAGTAGAATTTTTCCCATACTTGCGAGCAGGAGGGCCTATGTAGCCATCTATCACCCTTGCTAGGCCCGTAGGATTGCGTGACGGACGTATACGCAAGCAATCGTTGTGGCAGAGGACGGAAGGTAACGTCAACAACTTCGGTTCTTGGTCAAGCCATAAAACCGTAATAACCCAAAAGAAAAAAGGCGGAGAAGAAAAGACCGTGCAAGCACTAATATAGCGCATTTAGTTGTCCCTGCTAATTTCGCTAAGGTTTCACAAGTATCATGAACTCAGTGGCAAAATCGCTCTTCTAAAAAAAAAGGCAAAACAAAGAAAATCCAGCACTTCTACGACGAAAGAACTCACGTGTTTATAGTAGGCTGCGTTATGCGTGGCAAATATCACAATAATAAGCATGGACAAGCATTGATAGCATCAAAGTCGCTGTATAATAAATACGTTAGAGAAAGCACTTCATAAACTTGGAATTTTTTACATTTTTTTTTTTCGCAGTTATCATATTCTAGTGATATCCTGGATGACATGTTACCGAGCGTTAAGGCCACGGAATCTGAATAAATGACTCGCAAGGACGCTGTACAAAACAGTCTCATTGAGTGGTGTCACAAAATGCGCGTGCGAAGCAAGTGATGATAGAGTGCGCGGGCCCCGTCTCAGTCAGTGCACCCGGTGACAGAGGGGTGTAGCGGTCAACGACGGCTCTTTTGTGTACCGAAAGACCGGTTCGATGGGTCAAGACAGACTGGAGACCAGGGAGAGGAAGGAGCGGTGGAGGTGCCACGGGGGGCGGGACGTCGTAGGCCAGGCCACGTGGTAGCCGGCAGCCTGCCTCGTGGTCGAACCCGTGGCTCGAGGGTGTGCAACCTACGGCAGCGGTGTGTACCCCGAAGATCTGCCCCCACGACCAGCGACCTAAGACAGCGAAGCAGCAGCCCGGAGTCCACCAGCTCGGGCCTTCGACGACGTACCAACCGCAGATAAGCGCCGCATTCAACGGCTCTCCTCTCTCGCCGAGACTTTCATAATCGTATTCCATCCAGTGTTTATTGATTGTTCGCGAGTCGCGTTTTGTTGTCTACATGTTAGCGTCGAGTTTTTTATGTATAACGTCGAGTGTATTTTTTGTGCTAGTGGGCTCTCTCGGGGTATTTTGGGGGATAAATTGTCACCACGTGGTACGAGCTGAGTGTATCGCTTGAAGGAACGTCGCGCGTAGAATGTATATCTTGATTAGTCTCGCGTGTTTTTATTCTTGTTACAGTAAAGTGTGCGGGTGCATTTGTTTCTTTTATAATCGTTGCATCCCGACTCTTGCCCCATGGTCCGCGTTCGATCAGGCGTGGACCTATCGCCGGTCAGCGGTCGAAGCACTCGTTAGCACGCGGGGTGGATTTGTTGTCTGCTCACCCCCCTCCAAAACGGAGAGTGCGGGTATCTTAGACCGAGTACCCATTCATCCCTGACAAGTGGACAAACTGCAACATTAGTTGCGCAGGTGGAAGGCTGTACTGACTTGAGCATGCACTTGGAGCCGTATACTCACGAACGGCCTCGGGGAGACCTGGTCAGAATAAAGGACGCAAAACTAGATCGTGTCTTCAGGGGACGCCCGTATTCATTTCTGTTGGCTTGAATCTCTTATATAATGCCCTCATAGCTCATATAAAGCGGATTCTCAAAAGAATATAGGGGCGCGACGAAGAAATGGTAGAGAAGGAAAGGCAGGGAGGTTAACCAGTCCAGGATAACCAGTTTGCTACCCCTGCACGTGGGAAGGGGATGGGGGAGATTGAACGAGAGAGGGAAAGAGTGGAAAGAGCGAAAGATAACACAAAACACAGCACACACACAAACAAGCAGTCATTGACAGTCCATAACGCTGGTGTGGTGCGCGACATCGCTGTCAGAGCCGCTTCTCCAAATAGATCAAATATGCTTCAGGAGGATATCTCACTAGAAACAACGCTTTCGCAAGTGGCCCTGTCTTCTTGAAGAAGACAAGGCTACTTGTCCAAACGTCGGCTCTAGTAACATCCCTTGCTGAAGGATTTTTAATGTCATATAGCTCTTATAGGGTAAGAGACAAGGAATGTTTCAGGGTCTTCAGGAAGGGAGTTGAGTATACAGTACCTGCAGGTTTATCGATGTATTAGAACTACCGGATTGAAGGCGGTTTCTTTTTGCGAACGACGCTGGTTGCATGCTTCGTAACTGCATCGCCAGTATTACGAACGGGACACAACGACAAAGAGATAGCGACTTATTGGTGATGTTAAAAAGGCTCAAAGAAATAAATGTCTTGAGATTCCATATTTGTCTATTCATTATACCATTGAGAGAATATTACAATAAAAAACATCCGTGCCTTATACGTAATCACGAAAGATTACCTCAATTGTACGAAAGTTTGACGTACATCTAGGTCTCAAAATTTTATAGAAATGCAGGAGCCAGTACTCACAAAAATATTAATGCTCATTTCATTTCTTTCCTTTCAGTAAAGTGTGAAATGTTTACCACAGTATTTTTCGGTTGAATGAAGGCAATACTGTTTTCTGCCAATCGCGATGATTGGGTTAGTTGAGAAAAAGATAGGTCATAATAGTTACCGAAAAAACCTTCCAGGTGGGTTTAAGAGGAGTGAAAGGGATTCGCGCGGCCTACGAAGAATGAGCTTCGGTGAGAGAATTGTTTGATTGACTGGCATAAAATGAATTTCTAGGTGCCAACGAGGGATGCGAATGAATATGTGTTTGTCCCATTGCAGCGTCAAGGTGACCAGAGCGCTTCCAGCAGTCAGTGTGGCGGCTTCACATGCTGCTTGTCCAGGGACCACGCCACTCCTACTTGCCAACCTGCCGCAAGACTTGGTCAACCATGCAGCAGGCTCACAGGCCGGAATATGTACTTTTATTTCTGTCCTTGCGTACCTCGAGGTATTGTCAATCTTTATAAAGTTCCGCTGGTTCTCCCGCTTTCACGCGACTAATGTTGCCTTGTTTTTGTTAATTGTCTGAGCTTTCATTGTGCACTGTGCTCACCTGCCCGTACCATAAACTGAACATAAGGCATGCTGAGTGCGCAACTGAAGGCCAGCTGCGATAAAATATGCCATAAAAGTTTCAGGCTAAAACTCATCACTGCTGTTAATACATACAGCCCAATATAGGCCCATTTTCAGGAACAATTTGAAACGTAAACAAGAAACTATCGATAAGAACAATTTGAAGAACGCCATGGAACATTTCAATTAGCATTTTCATTTCTACAGGAAGTACTTCTAGGTAGTTACCAAGTTCCTCAATGCACAAGAGGAATACATAACGCTTTGTCTATGTTATGTGCCCCTCTATTCGTAACTTAAAATATTATTTTGGAAGAAACAAACAACGCTCCTTGCCAAGCTGTCTGGAAACCATACCCTTTCTGCTTGGGTGGAGAAAAATACTGTGCAATAGTACTTTAACAGTGACGAACAATACGTGAAGAAACGTTGTTCCACATACCGTCGTGATAGAAGGTTGCAAGCTCTATACACATCTCGTGATTTCGCAGCTTGAAAATTTGAAATATTCCCATTATTTTTTTAAGCGTAGCAAAGTTCTCGATGTTCCGCGCATATATAAAGCCAAGATGGCTTATTCCATTAAATGGTATGCAGTATAAGAAATCTTTTGAAATGTTTCATCAATACCTTGTTCATGTTAAATCTAGTTTTGCCTTTCAGCACTTTTCCATCCTAGAAGACGCCGTTGCATACCACTGATGAAGTAGTATTCAACAGCGATGCTGGTACCTGGAAAAAAAATAAAAAATGCCCATTTACCTCACTTCTATAGCTGCAAAGCTATTTTGCTCCTTGATTCCTGACCGTTCGTGAGTGAGCTATTATCACTTGAGAATATTTTGACACCTAACGCACATTTATGTGTGTGGCTATGTGTCGGCCTGTTTGCATTCTAGCCTTTGTCACTTAAGATTTGCCCTCTACCATAAATCGCTAGTCAGTCTACAGCAGGGGAGTTTCAAACTCGCCTGACCTAGCAGGCCCCCCGCATCCAGAAACATAGCCCTGCAAGGTTCGTGACTGTGAGAAAGGTTGGAAGGGGAAATGGGGCATAGATGGTGAGAGTTCGAACCGGATCTCAGCTAACGCTGCCATTTGAAAAAAAAAAAGCATTTCCCAAATCTAAAAGACGGCTCATTTCTCAAGGGCTATCTATCTATCTATCTATCTATCTATCTATCTATCTATCTATCTATCTATCTATCTATCTATCTATCTATCTATCTATCTATCTATCTATTCCAATATTTGCATGAGAGGACCACAAGTGTATGAGGACCATGATAGACAGGTCGTGACATAATTAGCCAGAGATGCAAGTCGCGTACGTCATGACTCTGTAAGCCTGCCTCCTGTATGGCACATGCCCATAACCCCTGCCCGTGGTAGGCCGCAAGTGATTTGCAGTGTTAGAGACTTGAAGGCAAAATGACCTGAGAGTGGAATTACGGGACCAAACAGGCCCACGCGATGAACAGATAGACATTTTAAGGAGCATCAAGGCAGCCATGCTTGCCGTGTGCAGATCAGTTAGCCCGCAAAAGAGCAATGTTCTATGCGCTACCGAAAAAAGTAATATGCTTCTAGCGCGAGAACACACGGACAAGAAAGAGGACGACACACTGCGCTGTCTTGTTTTAAGACAGCGCAGCGTGTCGTCATCTTTCTTGTCCGTGTGTTCTCGCGCTAGTAGCATATTGCAATGCATTTCCAACAAGCCCAAGCCGCTACCCTTGCGAAAAAAGTGGAGTGAGTGAGAGAGAGAAACTCTTAATTAGAAAAACAGATTTTTGCCGGCGTCTGTATACCACTGGCATGCTACTCTGCATTGCGGTGGCGAATGGTATTAAAAGATTTCAGAACAGAAGGAAGAAAAGTACGATAAAAATAATATAAACAAATATGAAATGTGCAAGTGAACCCCATAAGAGACGTTATATCATCGTCTTGGACTGAACGTGGCATAGACGACCAGTCATTTGTACCGCATAGGACGTACCACAAGTCTCTGTTATGATAACTGTAGCAGGATAGAGACATTAGAGCACATGCTACTTAAATGCCCGGGTGCCGCGACGAGCGACAATAGTTTGAACGACAAATTCACATGATTTGCCCCGACCAGGTAACGTTGCACAACATATTAGGACCAGTGCCCGGACCGTCAAAACAGCGTCAGGTTGCACAGTCATTAGTCAATTACCTGTCTCAAATTGACCTTGTGGGAAGGCTGTAATGGTAGAACTCTTCGCATAGGAAAATCTTAACTTACCTGACGCCGAAAGAAGTAACTAAATGCGTTAATCGTTACTATCAAAAAAACGCGTTACCATTAGCACCACCGGAAAAAAAAGCAACGGACATTACTGCTGCCGTTACTCCCTGGTCAGAATTTTTTTATCTCAGCTTTGATGCAGGGGCCCACAATAACAATATTATAAAGCTTTTATATTCCACGTAAAAGTTGCTTTTACATTTCGTCGCGCCCATGACGTCTGGAGCTGCTCTCGACACCTTGCGCTGCATTTCTCCGGCGTCGTCACAGCACTGTGTCGCCACAGGGTCGGCTGCCTTTTGGATCTGCGATTTCACTGTGTCTGTGCGAATATATCGGCACTGGTTCCTTTCGCAAGTAAGTGATCATTCTTTATTCCGCCGTCCCCGTGGCGTCCACGAAGCGCATCGCCATTGTACCAAAGGGCTCTGTTATGTTGTATGTCACCCGCACGAAATGCAACGCGAGGGTCGGCTTGGCCATCGGCCTCCCAGGCGCTTGCTCAACCGAGTGTTTGCGCGGTGATGAGCTGCAAGCTCACGATATTGGGCCTTGCTATTGCTTGCTGTGCTAGTCGTCCAAAACGCATTGCGCTGACCGGCAATGACTTCAATTGTATGTAGCTCAATAGAACTGCACCGCATGGGCTGGCGGTGGTTTTAACTAGCCGACTTTAGCTGTGCTTCACAACTCTGTGAAGATTGGTCACCCTTACAGCCGGCGTCCCTGTCACTCACTCGGCGCCGTTCGGGGCATCGGCCCCGCTTTTGGTCGCTGTACTGCTGCTCGATCAAGGTTCGCTCATTCGCTGGAGGCAGCAGTGGCTAGCAGGTACGCTTGAGCTGTACGACGGCGTTTGCAGAAGTGGTAGCCGCCGCAAACGGCATGGCGGCGGCCGCCAAGCCGGTTGCAGCAGCCACACTTGCGCTACGTCGCTCGATATGCGTCTTGGACTTCACATTACGGCGAAATTATTTGGGTGCGATATTTTTGCGAGCGAATTCATCCAACGAAAGCAATGCCTTTATATTTATGTTGAAAAATAAAGTTTTCGTTATCTAGTTCTGTCTTTCACTGTCGCATTTACTGCGAAATCTATGAACCACGCAAGTACAAACATTTTCCTCACGTTTCTTTTTTCTTGACCATTTTTTTGTCACTGCGGGAAAGAACGCGCGAAAAAAGCATTTAGACTTGCGGAGAGTATATAGAAAATCATCCCTGTGGTTGAACAGGTCATCTGAACTGGGTATAAAAAAAATCATCCGCATGGAGTAGTTTAGTGGACTGATGCCACTCGCGTATCATCAATTTGATAAGGGGGGGGGGGGGGTCAAGAGGGAGATCTGCATATATATATATATATATATATATATATATATATATATATATATATATATATATATATTGAATGACTGATCGCTGTGACACGTTCAAACATTCGATATATTGCTCTCCGTGAAAGCGACTATGCATCAGCTGCTTCTGAACGGTGCAGTAGATCGGCGTAGGAGCGTCAATGGCAACTTCATACGAGGTCATAGTCGCTTTATCAGTAGGCTTGTCCAGTATCTGTGGTGGTAGGCCTCGTCGGCGGTGTCTTGCTGTGTGGATTGGGCTGTTCACGGGCGCAGGGCTTGTGTTCAGACTACTGGATGGGGTGTTCTCATGTGAGCCGTGACCCGTATTACCCATCTCCTCCATCAATCTTGTCACGATTATCACGACAAGCGTACTGAACCGTTGAGTGCCGTGAACGCTGAGGTGTACCTGAGGGTAGACACGGGCCAGTGGTAGTTCCGGAACTGCAGGTCAGCTGCTCGCCGAGCCGGATATACTTTGGCGGGATCTCACTAAAACACTGCATTATTGAGTCAACGCCTAGAATGCCGCTGTTTGACCTTTTCACTGAACGCAACGTCCAGGCAGCAAAACCTTTCCATGCTCATGCGCTTTTCCAAGATGGTGTCTCCAGACTCCCTCATCGCTTGTTTCTTTTTTAAGATGAAAGCCTTTTATTGCTTATCGAACGCGAATAACGCAAAAAACAGTAACGTGATGGCGTCGCAGTATCACGTCATCATCACATTGCAGATCACCAGAATTTGTGACGCCATTGTGCCTTCATTATGAAGGCACTATAACGTCATCGTTTCTTCAAAAGAGGCCAGTACCGAAGGCACTGCAAGATCTCGTGCGGGGCAGTAAGCTTGCGATGCCTACTATCCTGGAGGCCGTGCAAAGCCAACTAACGGGCAGAAAGGATTTCGGGGGGATAAATGCAATCAACTAAGAAGGCAATGGCATTTCCCTGGGAGTCATCTTAGCGAAGTATATAGAATTTTATTTTATATTTCTCTCCTTGTACAACTCTTTTTTCGAACGGTAATATCGCTCTCTGTCCTTGTTTTTCAACTTCCACATGTCTTGAACGTATGTAGTAAGGCGGGAGCACTTAGTAAGATTTGCTGTACAACGCACTCTCAAGCGTGTCCGGCAAACTCAATTAGCGGCGTTGATGTGCGTAGATAGAGCATCGGAAGACAAGGTTTGAATACGGTAGTATTAAAACTGGGTTTGCAGAATTTTCAAAACCACCATTTTCGTTAGTAGAGTTATTATTTCGTATTAAAATGTACAGAACAACAAACAATTGCGAGCCACGACCAGGGAAGGTCCTTCACACACGGCACAGAGATGGCGCGAAATTGCAAACCCCGACCAATCAAACACCCTGAAAATAAATCCTAAAATTTTGCCGAGAAAGTCTGATTTGAATTTACCATAACGTCATGTACAGTTTTGCGATTGAGCAAGATGGCACTTTGGTGTTCTTATTGCATTCTCGGTCTCGCGACATTCGTGGTCATGTCCGGCTTACCGCATGCATTTGACTTGTGGTGTTTGGTGCCTGTGTGTTTCATTTTTGCTGACCGGTGGTGAGTGGCGCAGCTTGCCCAATTTGTCTTACATGTACTTTGTGTTGACGTGTAGAAAAGATACACCCAGCCCTCGTCAGAAACAGCTGTACTTTCTATATTCAGTTTTCTATCCTCGCTCTCGGACACAGCCACCGTAGGCACGCTGGGGCATATGCCTGCTGTGCTCGCGTTTCTATCTAAAATTTATTCTTGAGGGTATTTATAAATGTGACACATTCTAGCGAATGAAATGTTGCCGCAAAAAGACAAGCATATTTTGCGCTCCGGACTTCTCATCACCATTACCATCGTTTCTAAGAACACTTACTTTCTCGTGTTGCAGAAT
>JALIZH010027113.1:0-70762 GCA_030522465.1 Rhipicephalus appendiculatus
AGAGCGAACATGCAGTGTTCACGATATTAGGAATATACTGAATTAGTGCACGCCTAGTACGCACACAGTGCCTCAGTGTTCATATGTGTGCCCGAATGTGTCACTTGAAAGGCCAGGTTTGTGCGCAGCCAACAACATCCGCTATCTCATACAAATGTGTTTCAGCAGTACTGGTTCTTGGCCCAGTCGGTGTTTTCTGAAGGACATATTTTTGCCGCAAGTTAGGACATCCACAAAAGGAAGACACTACAGGCGACATCCCTGACGCTCATGGAATCTTTTATGTGCCTTTTATTTGTATGCATTTTAATTTGCGGTAAAATATGCCATTTTTTCGAGGGTAATGCATGATAACGAAGGCAAATATTTAACTTGCCGTGCATATGCGAAACTATTAATGCGAGGCATTTTTTCTCGAACAAAATACACTTCGACCATTTCTATCTATCTATCTATCTATCTATCTATCTATCTATCTATCTATCTATCTATCTATCTATCTATCTATCTATCTATCTATCTATCTATCTATCTATCTATCTATCTATCTATCTATCTATCTATCTATCTATCTATCTATCTATCTATCTATCTATCTATCTATCTATCTATCTATCTATCTATCTGTCTGTCTATCTGTCTGTCTGTCTGTCTGTCTGTCTGTCTATTGTGCAACTAGCTAAGGCGAGATATTTAAATCTCTTCCTTCGATGAGGTGATACCTTGGAGACGTGCGAACGATGCATTAGCGATTACATCACAATGGCTTACGTCTATGTCCACAGGAAGAGCCTCCGGAGTACAAGTTAAGCAACGTGAAGACCGACGTTGGAATCTTCTGGTCGTGGGGATCAGTTCGTGCCACCTGCGAACGTGCGGGAACTCATCAAAGACCTGGGACCATTGGTCAAAAAGAACCACTTCATCGACGACCCATACTACACGCACATACACTTTGCCATGGCACTGAACAACCCCAGATTGTTGTACAAGGACTTGCTCGAGTTCCTAGACCAATACGCGACGTCTTCTTAAGTATTCGTAGTAGAATGCGTACATTTCCTGAAGAACAATGCGAAAGGCGTGCCACTTGCTTCGTTCGAAGCCAGGGGGTGGTGCGCCACGATATTGTTATGGGGGGGGGGGGGGCGCATACGCAGAAAGTGAGTTCCTTCGGGTTTGGGGGGCAGGGCAGGGAGGTGGGGTGATTATGCGATGTTCAAGTTGAAGTTCATTCATCGATGATGTCAGTTTTACATGGTAGTGAATACAAAATTGGTAAAACACTTCTGGAGCCGAGGTGATTTGTTCTGAAGGGCAGGCGATAATTTTGGGTGTGGGCAAAGGCACTGCCCCCTCCCCCTGTGCCCCTTCTGGCGTCTGCCTTGCTTGAAGCTTGGCTCGCGTCTCACTCCAACGACTATATCCTGAACAGTCTGTCACGACTCTTCTCTGCGTTGCTTGAGTAGTTTCACAGGTCTGTACGCATACTTAGTATACGTTGCAGGCTAATAACGCGGACAATTACAGACTTCTACGACTTCTTGCACTCGTGACCGAAATGGGTGCGTTACAAGTGAAACTATGGCGGAGGCATACATCATGTAGTTGCGTGCAACGTAAAGTCTCACGCTGTTCTTTCTCAAAATAGGCATAATTTATTAAACGCGGATTGCGTAGATTATACAGCGCTCCGCTTGCGCTTGCAAAAAGAAATATCTTAGCGCGTACCGCACTACAAAGTCACGAATGTTGAAACAATGTCTTATTCGTAGTGACCACAGATCGACGAGTTGTAATACAAGGGACCATAACGAAAAAAAAAAGCGCGCTGTGAGATTTGAGTAGTGAACGTGAGAATTTTATGAAAGGCACTACTTGCGTCGACTTTGGGCTAGTTGGTTTCTGCTAAGCTTCGTGTTACCATGTATGGTCCACATGCAAGATGTTTCCACGCTTGTATCCTCGAGTTCAAACTCAGCATTTGGCCCTTGTAAGCTGTGTATTTTTTTTTTTGCGCCAATAAATATGAACCTTAATTCAGTGGCCCACGAAGGGCTGCCCCGATAAGTTGAAGCGAGGAATAAGTGCCTCACAGTTGTCATCTAGAAAATCACATTGAGACTTGTTTGTGAAATATGTTGTACCTGCACGTTATTATCACTAGCGCTTTTGTAGATTGTAAAGTGCTTAGTGTCACTAGTGAATGTACGCGCTTTATGTACATAGTGTACCTTTGTAATAGAGTTAAATGTGTAAAAAAGAGCGTGTACATATTTCCGCCGCCTGTTAAGGGGGCAGACATGTCTCGACATAGTATTGACCTGAGTAGTTTGCGGTGGGGCCACTCTCTTGATATGCGTTTTTTTGTAGAAAAAGAATAAAATTGATGAAACGATAAACGCCTTTGTGTCATGTCTACATTATTTACTGGAATGGCACCAGTCCTGCTGGCTGATGTCTATTAAAGTAATTGAAGCAATAAGATGTAATCAACGCAATGCTTTCGCATGTTTCTCACAATCAGTGCAGAATCCGTCGCAGAAAAGTTTTTCGTCTCAGTCAGACGTCTATTCAGTCGTCTCAGTCAGACGTCTAAAAAAGTGAAGTGACTGACAGACCCAAGAAATTAAAAAAAGAATATTTTATATAAAATGCTTTGTTTTGAAACAAATTTCAAAGGTAAGTGAGTCTCGTACAGATATTCCAACCCGAAGCCATAACGTTACTCATTGAACTGCGCGCTTAAATATTTTTACAAAGGAAACCTACGTTTTAACCATTTTATTGTTGATATGTCTCGGGGGGTTTTCGCCAATGAGAGCGGCCACTTATTTCTCATATTATTCTTCAACATGGAAAAATAAATATAGCTATGTAACCAGAAATGCGAAATAGTTTCTGATTCCTTAGTAACCGCATGCCACATCTTCGGTTTGATCTATTCTACAAAAAAAAAAAAAAACAAAAAACAAAGACGTGTTCTTTTGTATGGAGTGGGCCAATCAAATCGGTGTATCATAGCTTTGAAAGAGCGGCAGACTGCAGCGGAACTTAGGAATCGTATTTCCGGGTATTTACATTTTAAGTGAACATGGAATTTTACGCAAGTCTTGAACTAAAGTTTCCGTCCTTAGTGGCGTTGAGATTTGACATAAGTGGGGGATGTGGAGTATTTTGCCGGAGTTCGATGTGTTGCCTCTTCATTTCTCCAAGCACTGATTGAATGGAGCCCAAAAGCAGGTGGTAACGAGAGGAGCAGCACCGCTGGCTTCCTAGATTAGTCAAATCAACTCTAATGGAAAGCCCATCTAGTGGATTAGCTTCCTATTGCGCATGCGCGACTTGGCATGGCGTCACGAGGTTATATCAGGTGCCCTAGCAGGTGCGGCATTGCTGGTTGCCATGGCTACGGCGTGGCGGGGTTTTTAGATGCGAAGCCAGCTTACGGCGGAGTTCAATCCGGTGTGCGGCGTGACCACCCTTACTGCGCATGCGCAAACCCTCTCCACCCACCTCCTCTCCACACATCAGCTAACATCTTCCCTAGCCCGAGCTCCGGGCTAGGGAAGCCCAAGCGCAAACAGCAACGTTGGCGGGAAACTGCTATGGATGAAACACGGGCTCGACATGCCGAAACGCAACGGCAGCGTCGGCAAGCAAAACCCCGCTTCGCATCGCCTCATGGGCCCCTTTAGCGGGAGATGGTGTAATTTTTTGAAACGCGCACCTTTTAAGGCTGGTTTAAACAGCTTCTATGTTAAAAGAGGACATGGCAAAAAAAAAATCAAATGCATAGCACCAACTTTTAGCCAACATCACAACATCAGCTGGGAACCACTCCATCGCACCATCGGGCACTGGTAAAGTGGGGCTTTCGAGTGGCATATGGGCTACAGTGACGGGCGAACTGCCCGCTATTGATCTGGCGAACATTTTTGTTACGTTCGCGCAAATAATCGCTTACGCGCCTGCCACTTTGACCGACATATTAATAATTAATAATTGCGGGAGTTTTACCTCCCAAGCCGTGATATGATTATGAGCGAACGCCGTATTGAAGGGCTCCTAAAATAATGGCCATCTATTGTTCTTTAGCGTACGCCTAAATCTAGGTAGACGGGCCTATAACATTTCGCCTCCATCGAAATGTGGCAGCCGGGGCCGGGATTAGATCTTGCGATCAGCCGAGGTATTGATTCCCGCATTTTAGGGGAATCGTGCAAACAAAACAGTCAGGACGTGTGGTGTATCGCGTGCGATATTTCACCTGGCACACTTGCTCTCGCTCCTCTAGCGACATGGTATCAAGCAAGGCTATTAGATCTCATCTTGATCAAATTTGCGTGCATATCAATGGCAATACGCTTAACGTAATGAGGTAGAAATATAAACTATATATTTTACCTAGGGGCTTACGTGCACTGCAAGTATCTTGGAATTTTACGCTCGAGATTCCTAGGAAACTGACTACATTGTTTTATAATAATTAACAGCACAAAAAAAAAAACGAGAGACAAAAGGAGGAGAACTACACAGGACAAGCGCTGACTTCCAACTGAAACATTTATTGCGCATAACCCATGCTTAAATAACAAAAACTACGTACCACGTGTACATGAGGGGCCGGATCGAAAACAACATATGAAAAAACCGCCAGGCCTGCGCGGAACGCGCAGCACAGTCACAGCGAAAGCTGGGAGAGCACCATTTCTAAAACCCGTTGCAATCTATCTTGGGGCTACTAATACAAGTACGCTTGCAAGGTACCCACAACTCCATTAATTGATTCGGTGGCTGATGACGACGAAGAATTATGGCTGAGCCCTTTGTAATGGGTTGGAAGCATTCAACGACCCCCTCGTAATGCAATTCATATTGTGTGACGCCTGGTTACACAAATGGCATTCTGTGACGCCTGGTTGTCGTTTCACTCTTCTGCCACGTTATATTGCGCATGTTAACGCGGTTCCTTCCCAACATAATGCTTGTATAGGGTTTTTGTGCGCCGGGTATTCGAGCACAGGCTTCTCGTCAAGGGCCGTCGATGCCTTGTGATTGACCTGGAGCCCACAGAAGTAAAGATGAAGCTCCTGTGGCTTCCTGGGCACTTAGACGACACCTACGTTCGAGATGCACTGCATGTTTTCGGGAAGATCAAGTCAATATCAACAGAAAGCTGGAAAGTGGCGGACATGGAGCAAATGCGGACTCTCAATCGTGATGTTGTATTGTCCCTTGCCGATGGAGTCCGAGTGGGTGACATTCCACATCTCCTGACAGTCTGCGGAGTTCAAAGTCTTGTTCTCATTCCTGGCCGGCCACCACTTTGTCTTCGCTGTAATAAGGTAGGGCACATTCGTCGAAACTGCAGAACTCCTCGCTGTGACGACTGTCGACGCTTTAGGTCATTCTGCTGAGGAATGTGTCATGACTTACGTCAACAAACTACGACAACGCACGCAGCAACCAGATGAGAACTTGCAACAACATATCATGGATGCCACAGAAGTTCTCGATGCGACAGGGGACACTTCGTCAAGCACAGATGCTACAGGCTTAAGCAGAATGCCAACCAAAGACACAAAAAAAAACAACAGTCGATGCGTCTGAGGAAACTGTGGTAAACGAAGAACCGTGTGAACCATTCAAGCAGTTGAAGCAAAATTGTCCTGACCAGCCTGTTAAAGAACAGGCCGTACCTTCTGATAAGTCCAGTGAAGAAACATCAGATAAGAGCGCCTCAGTTCCACAGCAGCCTTTTCATCCTGCTACGGTGACAGAAGACGACATGCATGTTTCTGTGGATGCGACAATTCCCAAGCGACGCGCGACGTACAGCTCAGATTCAAGCAAGGAGAGTGACACAACGAATGTGAATCGGAAGGTGCGTCGTCGCCGAACGTCGAAACACAGCGGAAATTGTCGGCGGTCACGATCTAGGAGGCCTGGTGGGGGGTTCAAGAGAAGACTCACCGTTGGCGGCGACCTATAGAAGTGATAACAAGGGACAGTACGCATACTGTTGGTAGTCATCATGGCGCAGTCCGAGCGACTTATCTTTGCAACATTGAATGTTCGTGGCCTTAGGTCTTTCCAGAAACAGGCGCAGCTCCGCAGGCGTTTTAAGAGAAAACGCCTCGACTTTGTCGCCATCCAGGAGACAAAGATCGAGAGTGACGAAGACACTGAGAAGGCCCTACGGCCCTTTCTGTCCGACTATAACGTTTGCGTTTCACATGCAAAAGGTCTGTCTGCGGGCTGCTGGTTGTTTCTGAGAAAGAGTCTACCCTGTTCAGCAGTTAGTACTAATGTTGACAGCGAAGGCAGGTACATATGCTGCGATTTTGTGTTGCATGGAGTGCCGTGGAGGATTATCAATTTGTATGCATTTAATGAGATTTCAAAAGGGTTCAGTTATTTGAAGAAATGTGCAGTCTAATTAACTGTGAATATTTCACTGTACTAATGGGCGACTTTAACTGTGTATGCGATCCTAGTGATCGCAGCAATCCTAATAGTCACCGAGACAGGAGTGGTGAAGTTTTAAGTGGTATCGTAGATAATGCAGGGCTCATTGACATCGGTACATTCGGTCAAGTAACTGCGTATACTCGACTTCAGGGAAGCTCTTCTGCTCGCCTTGATCGAATTTACGTATCTTCATCACTCCTACCTCGAGAAATTTCGTGCAGCACTGAGCCAGTTTCATTTTTCGGATCACTGTATGGTTATCGCAAAAATTGGTGCAAGCCACCAAATCACTTCCGACCGCAGTGGGCCCTTTGGAAGATGAACTCAGACCTCATAAGTGATCAGGAATTCAATAATAGAGTTAAAGAGGCATTGAGAAATTCCTTTTCCAAAGGATTGCATGTGTTCGCTGCTTGGGAGCTTTTTAAGCAAGAGGTTCGTGCACTAGCCATAGAGATAGGATCTGTCAAATCGTACTATCAAAAGAATGAGGAGAAGAGATTATTTAAAAGCCTCTGCAACCTTTACGAGATTCACTGCGAAAAACCAGGCGCATACATTAATGAGATTGAAGGCATTAAGTACCAGCTACAAAATTACAATGCTGCTCGCTACAGAGGTGCACGTATTCGATCTCGGAACAGCAGGACTTTGAATTCTGAGCAAACGACGCGTCAAACCTTACTTGATGAGCGGCGCCACGCACTGTCCAAGTTTATTCCAGATCTGCGTTCTAACGGTGCTCTTCTAACAGATACAACAGACATTATCTTGCAATTCGAAAGGTACTACAAAGTGTTGTTTAGTGCTCTTCCTGATGACCATGGTGGCGAACGCAAAGCAAATTTTGTTTCTCTGTTAAGCCCATTGAACGAAGATGACTGCGCAATCATTAGTAGTCCTATAACGTTAGAGGAAGTTAAGCAGGTCATTGATCAACTACCTTTGTCAAAAACACCTGGCCCTGATGGGATTCCTGCTGAATTTTATAAATCATTCGAAACAACTTTCAGTTCAATTCTGTTGGATATATTTAGGAAAAGTTACGACATCAAGACTCTCCCGCAGTCCTTTTGCAAAAGCCATACTGTTCTGATTCCGAAAAGTTCTGAAAAGGAAAAACTTCGTTCCGTTGAAGGCTACAGGCCAATAGCGTTGTCAAATGTTGACTACAAAATTTTTGCTAAAGTATTGTCAAATCGGTTACAGTTTGTGATGTCAATACTTATTGGTTCTCACCAGACATGTGGAATTAGGGGTCGCTCCATACAAACAAATATACACATTGCTCGAACACTTCTTCAGTATTGCTACAGTTGTCAAGGACAGCTTGCTATGCTACAGGTAGCCCTTGCCAAAGCTTCCATGGCGCCCCCCAGCGGGGTATGCAGCTGTCACACCACCTGTCGTGCGCGCCGCTCCGTAGAGTAGAGATTCCTAAAGGAGAGAAAGGGGGGAGCGTAGGAGAGGAGAGAGAGGGGACGCGCATGCGCTGTGAGGTTGTGGGACGCCGGAGCCGCTCCGTAGAATAGAGGATTCCTAGAGGAGAGAGGGGGAGAGGACGCGCATGTGCTGTGGGGATGTAGGACAACGGAGCCGCTCCGTAGAGTAGATGATTCCTAGAGGAGAGAGGGGGAGAGGACGCGCATGCGCTGTGGGGATGTGGGACGCGGGCGCCGCTCCGTAGAGTAGATGATTCCTAGAGTAGAGAGAAGGTGAGCGTAGGAGAGGATAGGGGAGGGGACGCGCATGCGCTGTGGTGGTCTGGGACGCGGGACGCGGGAAGGAGGGACGGACTAAGCCCCCTCCAAACACATGCAAGCAAGATCAAGGAATGGGGTCAACCTGGGCGACAGACACCACCTGCCTAGCCATTGCTAAGCAGCCTCTCTGTGCTCTCGGCCATGACTCTGATGACTGTGGTAGTGGTTGACGGCCTTCATATTACTAGTGTTCTGGTTCGCATAATGGGTGCTTCCCTACTTCATGAAAGTGGCCGGACGCGGGACGCGGGACGGGGGGACGGGGGGACGCGGGAGGGACGGACATAGCCCCGAGCATAAAAGATGCTTCGCATCTAAAACAAGTCCACTTGTTTACGCTTAACATCTACCTTATTTGGCTGTCCAGTTAGCAATTTTATAATCTCAATTCAGGGACTAAACAAGAATGCGGATTGCACATATGGAATGACGGGAGTGATGATTGTCAGTTTGAAATTTTTGACCGGTGTTGTATCTTGGCTTCGCGGTTTCACGTGTTTTTTCGTCGTCTGTGACACATCATCTTTGCTGCGGCTTTTTAACGTTGACACGGTTTTCAATAAACTAGTGAGTCTGCACTCGTTTTCGTCAATTCTTTCTTTGTGTCTCGTCCTGCTGCGCTGTTTTTTCTGAAGAAGTTTGGATTGGAGCTGCTTTGCACTTTACACGTTTGAGGGCTGCGAATGACGTCAAATGGCCCAATCTTCCCTCCGCGTATGTTGCCGCTTTCATATAAAAAAGGGAGACCAGCCTACCAACTCATGTAATTTATTCTAAAACTGGCATGGGTAGACCGCGGAACTTGACGACACCAGAAGAACTGCGTGAATACGATGCTGGAGGAAAGGAACTGATTCGTCTCGCTGAAAATGGTTGCGGAACCAATCATGGTCTACCATAGTGACCACAAATCGATTATTAATACCATTACTCTAAAGCAGGGGTCGGCAACCTTTCCAGGCGAAGGGCCACTTTGCATGAAGCCGACAGAGCGGGGGACGCACGCGAACCACTGAGGGAGGAGGTGGTTGGAAGCAAAGAGCAAACATTTGGCGTATTGGCAATACTGCAGAAAATAATAACGGAATAGCTTGCAAATTATAAACATACGTTGCAAGTGTAACCCAATTTGAGGTCAAAAATGTCAAGTCAGCCTTCAGATTAGAAGTGACAAGGTGAGGGGGGTGTGTCCTGACGTTGTGCCGGGCGCCGCATAATACAGCATCGCGGGCCGCAGGTTATCGACCCCTCCTCTAAAGTAATAATACCGCCCCCCCCCCCCCCCATCAGCATGCGTGACGTTTGATACAGCTTAGCTGGTCAACCACCTTCATAACGTGGATTGGAGGCATAATTGTTAGCGTCTATAGTTACGGCATCTGGCTGAACCTTATTGCGACTATGACCATGTAGCACATACACACTTCGAGACACACGCACTAATTTAAGTTGTCTCATGTACACATACTAAGCGCAAATGGCATTCTGTAAGTTAGCCATGTCATGCGAAGCTGTTTCAATACAAAATAACCTTGAATAGTCAAAGAAAAATAGCAATATATTAGGAAAGGTAGAAGGCGTAGTTATTAAATGCAGTATGATGGTAATGTAGTTAGAAAAGACGGGACGAAATCCCCAGTTCCACAGTGCACCAGAGGGAAGAAGACTCGACTCCTACTCAAAGCTGGTATTTGGAAAGTTTAATAGAGAATGGTCAATTAGAAACACCTAGACCAATTAAATTAACAATGAACGTTTAAATAAAAGGCTTTGGGCATGGGTAGCTTCTCAGTTACCTTAATCAAGCATACTGAGAAACAAAAGCATGCCATTTGCAAAGGAAGCCACGAAAGAGGATGATGCATGGCTTTTGTGTAAATTGTAGCATTTGGGTTTAGCACTCGTACATCGTTCCTCTACTCCCGGACACCTTTTCTTGGCCGTAAAGCAAAGGCTACAGAATGAGTGCTACTACTAATGAATGTAGTCCCATATATGTGTCCGTGTTTTTTACGTCAAACATAAAAAGAGCATTGCTTCATCTTGTGCAGCAAGTATATGAATAAAGAAGCCCACGCTTATGACATATTTATATTTAGTTTACGTTATACTTCGACATTCCGTGCTCCTGTGTGTGTGAGAATGTCGCATCATGTACATGTAGTTCGCAGAGTAAATGGTGTCTTCGTCTTCAAGCGAGCGTCAATCAACCTATGGCTCTTCTGTCTGCTCACCTGAGAAACGTCCGACAAACGCCCCCCACATATTGCCACGCGCGTTTCTTTTACTGTATTCGGTTTCCGCCCACAAAGACTATCAGCAGTACTCGGCGCAGACCGCGCCTTATTGTTCCAGAAGCTTCTACGTTGTAGTAGATCGTTTTGTTAAGATTGAACGCAAGACGGTAACACTCAAGATTATTCCAGAGCTTTGGCGACGACTAGTGATAAGGCTAGAATGTTCGACGCGTGATTTATAAAAGCCGGCGCGCTCCAACGAAGTTCAGTTGATCGACGGCCGACGCTCTGTTCGCCGCTATCAGTGCCAGCGTTTATTGCTGTAATCTCACCTTCAGTTTACCGGCCACAAGTTCGGCCCAAATAAAGTGTTTCCTCTCGGACAACTGCCTACTGCCTTCGTCGACGTCACGACCACGTGACATCTGGTGGAGGTGCTGCTTCTTTCATGTACCGGACGCCCCCGTCAAGCCGTGAACCGAGCCCACTTCGCCAAGAAGACACCGACACCATCAGTGACGGTCGAGCCAGCCGCAGGCTGAAAGGACTACCCGCGCAGCACGGACTACTGCTGGACAAGCCGAAAGCTACGGCGGCGAAGACGAAAGGCACGATGACCACAGCTGCGTCCCCTGCAACCATCGTGATGCAGCCACCCAGAGAGCCACCGACCTTCCACGCATCGCCTAGCGAAGACCCCGAGACATGGCTAGAGACTTACGAACGAGTCGCGACCTTTAACAACTGGGACTCCGAGGAAAAACTCCGCCGCGCATACTTCTACTTAGAAGACGCCGCGAGGACGTGGTTCGAAAACCGCGAAACCACGTTACAAACCTGGGATCTCTTTCGGACTACGTTCCTAAGTACCTTCACGAGCGTCGTCCGCAAGGAACGTGCCGCAACTATCCTGGAAACACGTGTGCAGCTTCCCAATGAAAAAAATTGCCATCTACACGGAGGAAATGACGCGCTTGTTTCGCCACGCCGACCCCAACATGACTGAAGATAAGAAAGTGCGCTTCCTTATGAGGGGTGTGAAGCAAGAACTCTTCGCCGGATTAATCAGGAACCCGCCGAACACGGTCGCAGAATTCGCGTCCGAAGCCTCGACAATCGAGAAGACGCTCGAGATGCGCACACGGCAATACAACCGCAGCTTCTCGGTTTCAAGCTACGCCGACGTTCAAGCACTAGGAACCGTCGACCTGCGTGAGACGATCCGAGCGATCGTGCAAGAGGAGCTGCGAAAAATTCTACCTTCAGCGCAGCCTCAAGTGGATTCCATCGCTGACGTCGTACGCCAGGAGATCCAGCAATCACTGGGCGTTCCGCAGCCTCCAGAGCCGCAGCTGCAAGCGATGAGCTATGCTGATGCAGCCCGCCATCACGCTCCTCCTCCACATCCACGCCAAGACACCGCATCGCCGCAGTACCGTCACCAGGCATCGCCGCCACCGCCACTGATGCCATACCGCCCACCGACGCTATACCGCCCTCCTGCCGGCCAGCGCAACGCTCCGAGGAAGACTGATGTTTGGCGCGCCCCTGACCACCGTCCCCTCTGCTACCACTGCGGCGAGGCCGGCCACACCTACCGCCGTTGCCAGTACCGACAGATGGGCCTACGCGGTTTCGCCGTCAACGCGCCTCGTCCACAGCGGGGTGAACGACCGCAAGACATCGCCGACTACCTCGCAGGAGCTCAGTGGACGCCCCGACGACCTTCCCGCTCACCGTCACCCGGCCGCTACATGTCACCGCACCGCCGGCAGTACTCTGGCCCAAACCGGGGCCGGTCACCTAGCCCGTACCCGGGAAACTAAGGGCAGCAACCGATGGAGGTGCGGTTGCTGTTCGACGAAATGCCGAAGATCCTCCGCGGCCGCCGACGATGACAACGCGACGAGACCTGCGCAACACGACGCGAAGCAGACGAAGTCCTGCCGACGAAACCTCGCGGACCGAAGAAAACCTGATGACGCAGCATGGAAGCATCACAACATTTCGACGCAGCCGTGATCCGACGCCGCGACCCAACCGCAACGCACGACGACGAACCAGCGACCTCGACGTAATATTCGACGGCCACAACGTCACCGCTCTCGTCGACACTGGAGCCGACTATTCCGTCGTCAGTGGGTCTTTCGCGACGAAGTTGAAGAAAGTAAAGACTGCTTGGCAAGGCCCTGAAATCAGGACCGCTTGGGGTCATCTAATAACGCCGGCCGGTGTCTGCACCGCAAGAGTCACCATCAATAACCGGACTTATCCCGCCAGCTTTCTAATTCTGCAGCAGTGCTCCAGGGATGTGATACTAGGGATGGACTTCCTAAGTCAACACGGCGCCGTCATCGACCTGAGGTCTGAGTCGATAACACTGACTTCAGAAAAAGCGTTGCCGCCCCACACGTCGCCAGAGAATCATGCCTTGAATGTAATAGAAGAGCAGGTCACCGTTCCGCCTCTTTCCAGCGTCGTCATTTCCGTCGGCACCGAAATACCCGCTAACCTTGAAGGCGTCGTCGAGGGCGATCAGCACCTGCTTGTGAACCGTCAGATTTGCGTCGCAAGAGGCATCACCGAGTTGCGCGACGGCAAAGCAAAGGTACTGCTGACAAACTTCAGCCAGGAATATAGGCACCTCAACATTGGTACGACGGTCGCCTACATCGAGAAATTCGTAGACACCAGCAATGCTTTCGCCCTCTCCGATACTGCCGAACATTCTTCGGCGAATCGAGGTCCCGAAACAGATTTCGACGTCAACCCCAGCCTCCCAAAGCAGAAGCAAGACCAGCTCAAAAATCTGCTCCTGCAATTCAAGGACTGCTTCTCATCGTCGTCAAGAATTCGACAGACCCCAGTCGCCAAACATCGTATCATAACCGAAGAAAGTGCCCGACCAGTCCGTCAGAGCCCGTATCGAATTTCGACGCGAGAACGCGAAGCTGTCAAGAAGCAAGTCGACGAAATGTTACGCGACGACATAATCCAGCCGTCCAACAGTCCCTGGGCGTCTCCCGTGGTGTTGGTGAAGAAGAAGGACGGGACGCTACGTTTCTGCGTCGACTATCGTCGTCTGAACAAGATCACGAAGAAGGACGTGTACCCCCTCCCCACGGATAGACGACGCCCTGGATCGACTCCACAACGCGAAGTACTTTTCGTCGATGGACCTGAAGACGGGCTACTGGCAAATCGAAGTCGATGAGAGAGACCGAGAAAAGACTGCCTTTATAACACCAGACGGCCTGTTCGAGTTTAAGGTCATGCCTTTCGGTCTTTGCTCGGCCCCCCGCGACCTTCCAACGCGTTATGGATACTGTACTGGCCGGCTTGAAGTGGCAGACTTGCCTTGTGTACTTGGACGACGTCGTGGTGTTTTCCTCAAACTTCGACGAACACCTGCGGCGCCTTGAAGCTGTACTTCAAGCAATCAAGACCTCCGGACTCACTCTCAAGCCAGAGAAGTGCCGCTTCGCGTACGAAGAACTTTGTTCTTGGGCCACGTGATAAGCAAATCCGGAGTACGCCCCGACCCGCAAAAAAGACAACCGCCATCGCTGCTTTCCCGCCACCCACCGACAAGAAGGCTGTGCGTCGATTTCTCGGCTTGTGTGCCTATTACAGGCGGTTCGTTAAAAACTTCGCCCGCATCGCCGAGCCTCTCACTAACCTCACCAGGACCGACGTCGAGTTCAAGTGGGAAACGCCGCAGGAGGAAGCATTTCAAGAACTAAAACGACGCCTGCAAACGCCTCCGTTACTTGCGCACTTCGACGAACAAGCCGAAACAGAAGTGCACACCGACGCGAGCAGCGTAGGACTCGGCGCTGTCCTCGTGCAGAGGACGGACGGACTGGAAAGGGTTATCAGTTATGCTAGCCGGTCGCTATCAAAGGCAGAGGCCAACTACTCCACAACAGAAAAGGAGTGCCTTGCCATCATCTGGGCTACATCAAAGTTTCGCCCCTACCTTTACGGCAGGCCCTTTAAAGTTGTGAGCGACCACCACGCCTTGTGTTGGCTAGCTAGCTTGAAAGACCCTTCTGGTCGCCTCGCACGGTGGAGCCTGAGACTTCAAGAATTCGACATTACCGTCGTTTACAAGTCCGGAAGAAAACACTCTGACGCCGACTGCCTGTCTCGTGCCCCCCGTCGACCCACCGCCGCAGGACGACCAGGATGATGACGGCTTCCTGGGAACCATAAGTGCCGACGACTTCGCCGAGCAACAGCGAACGGACCCAGAACTCGGGAGCCTTATCGAATACCTCGAGGGCAAGAGCGCCACGGTGCCGAAGGTATTCAAGAGAGGACTGGCGTCGTTCTTCCTGCGAAACGGAGTCCTCCTAAAGAAGAACTTCTCGCCCCTTCGAGCCAAACACCTCCTCGTGGTTCCATCAGCAATGAGACCAGAAGTCCTCGAGGCCCTACACGACGACCCGACGGCTGGACACCTCGGTGTTTCCCGCACGATCGCAAGAGTACAGGAAAAGTACTACTGGCCGCGCCTTGCCGCCGACGTCACCCGCTACGTAAGGACGTGCCGAGACTGTCAGCGACGGAAGACACCGCCAACAAGACCAGCAGGCTTCCTTCAGCCGATCGAGCCTCCTCGGCGACCGTTCCAGCAGATCGGGATGGACCTCCTGGGGCCGTTCCCAACGTCGACTTGCGGAAACAAATGGATCGTCGTAGCCACCGACTACCTCACCCGCTACGCCGAAACAAAAGCCCTGCCCAAAGGCAGTGCCGCCGAGGTAGCCAAGTTCTTCGTTGAGAACATCGTCCTTCGACACGGCGCCCCAGAGGTTCTCATCACCGACAGAGGCACGGCGTTTACGGCTGACCCTAACCCAGGCGATCTTGGGATACAGCCACACAAGTCACCGCCGGACCACCGCGTACCACCCACAGACCAACGGCTTGACCGAGCGTCTAAATAAGACCATCGCCGACATGCTGGCCATGTACGTCGACGTCGAACACAAGACGTGGGACGCCATCCTCCCGTACGTGACCTTCGCATACAACACGGCAGTGCAAGAAACGACGCACATGACGCCATACAAGTTGGTCTACGGACGGAGCCCGGCAACGACGCTCGACGCCATGTTACCAAACGTGACCGACGAGGAGAACATCGACGTGACCGCCTACCTACAGCGCGCCGAAGAAGCACGACAGCTCGCCCGCCTGCGGATCAAGAATCAGCAGACGACTGACAGCCGCCGCTACAATCTTCGGCGACGCTTCGTAGAATACCAGCCGGGCGACCGCGTTTGGGTGTGGACGCCCATACGACGACGTGGACTTAGTGAAAAACTTCTGCGACGATACTTCGGACCGTATAGGGTGCTTCGACGTCTCGGCACACTTGACTACGAGGTTGTCCCCGACGGCATTTCGAACTCTCAACGGCGCCGTGCGCGACCTGAAGTGGTCCATGTCGTGCGCCTCAAGCCGTTTTACGCGCGGTAGTGAACCTGAGGACTGTACTTCTTTTTCATTGGACTTTGTAGCTTTGCTTATTGTTTATTCAGCTTTCTTGATTTATTGTCGTTATTTATTGTTGCATGTATTCTTCCTATGCGTTCTGTTCTAAGCATCGGGACGATGCCTTTTCAGAGGGGGGCATTGCCACGCGCGTTTCTTTTACTGTATTCGGTTTCCGCCCACAAAGACTATCAGCAGTACTCGGCGCAGACCGCGCCTTATTGTTCCAGAAGCTTCTACGTTGTAGTAGATCGTTTTGTTAAGATTGAACGCAAGACGGTAACACTCAAGATTATTCCAGAGCTTTGGCGACGACTAGTGATAAGGCTAGAATGTTCGACGCGTGATTTATAAAAGCCGGCGCGCTCCAACGAAGTTCAGTTGATCGACGGCCGACGCTCTGTTCGCCGCTATCAGTGCCAGCGTTTATTGCTGTAATCTCACCTTCAGTTTACCGGCCACATCATCATCATCATCATCATCAGCCTGTCTACGCCCACTGCAGGGCAAAGGCCTCTCCCATGTTTCGCCAGTCAACCCGGTCCTGTGCTTTCTGCTGCCACGTTATACCTGCAAACTTCTTAATCTCATCTACCCACCTAATTTTCTGTCTCCCCCCTCACACGTTTGCCATCTCTTGGAATCCAGTCAGTTACCCTTAATGACCAGCGGTTATCCTGCCGACGTGCTACGTGCCCGGCCCATATCCATTTCTTCTTCTTGATTTCAACTATGATATCCTTAACCCCCGTTTGTTCCCTGACCCACTCTGCTTTCTTCCTGTCTCTTAAGGTTACACCTATCATTTTCCTTTCCATCGCTCGCTGCGTCGTCCTCCAGTTTAAGTTGAACCCTCTTTGTAAGTCTCCAGGTTTCTGCTCCGTAGGTAAGTACCGGTAAGATGCAGCTGTTATATACCTTCCTCTTGAGGGATAGTGGTAGACTACCATTCATGATTTGATAATGCTTGCCGAATGTGCTCCATCCCATCCTTATTCTTCTAGTTATTTCACTCTCATGGTTCGGCTCCGCGGTTACTACCTGTCCTAAGTAGACGTACTCCTTTACAACTTCCAGTGTCTCGCCACCTATTGCCACAAGTTCGGCCCTATTGCCACCGGCCACAAGTTCGGCCCAAATAAAGTGTTTCCTCTCGGACAACTGCCTACTGCCTTCGTCGACGTCACGACCACGTGACAATATGGATGTCTGAGCAGATCGACAAATGGTATGCAACGTTTGTGTCAGGAATTGTTTGTCGAGATGGATGTGTAACTCTAAGGCAACTGCATCATAAACTTCAACCGTTAACTATAGAGTTTCCTATAAGTACACTAGATGGAACTCTGGTGCTAATGTCTATGGGAGCTGCAACGCATGGCGCTTCAGCCAGCATGGAAATGATGAGTAGTACACGGATTTGTCTAAATCTCGTTCTTTCGGCTTGGTTTGGCTCTGTATGGCCTGCATCCGCTTTCTCACTAGACGCCGTTCAGCATAGGTTCAGCAGTTCCACTTCACCACCTTAACCTTTTTAGGCCCACCAACTCAAATCGAAAAATAGACAACCACCCGTTTGTAGCACGAAGCCACAAGGAAATCCGTACGGATTTCTCAGAAAGAAAAGCTTCTTAGTTGCCGAAAAATTTGTCCTGGTCCGGGGTTCGTCCTGGACGAAAAATTCGTCCTGGTTTTTCGGCAACTAAGAAGCTTTTCTTTCTGAGAAATCCGTACGGATTTCCTTGTGGCTTCGTGCTACAAACGGGTGGTTTTCTATTTTCCCTTTATTAACCCTTCCACCCCCTTGCGGGTTTCCGCAGAACTCATTTGCATTAACTCAAATCGGCTGGCGAAGTTCACAACAATGCATTTTTTTATCCGAAACAAACGCCAAAACGCAACAATAAACAAAGCCACAATTGCGTCGGAAGCCGCAAGCAAGAAGATTAGGCAAATATGTGTACTAGCCATCGTTCCCATGGTGGCTGAAGAATTGCAACGCCGGAGGTCCCCCTAGTAAATATTGTAGTAGACTATGCCACTAACACTTGAATGGGAGCTATTGATGTCGGTGAAAGCGGTATCGTAGTAGAGTGCAAGAACTAATGGCAAGCATATCGAACGTCACCGTACTTTCAGCACGAAATGTATGAAGCTGGTACCCGCACAAATGATAATTGTACCATGATGACATGTTGAATTATATTATGGGGAAATTATGTGTGTTTTATATAACGCTAGCGAAATGTAGGTTTATGGTCGAAGATGAGACGTCCGACTCCATTTTGCATACAACAGCTTAATGACGTTGGAAGAGAATTAGAAACAAGAGGAGAATTTCAGCTTGTTTGGTTCCGCAGTTAAAAAAGCATGCCAGCTCTGCTTCGGGGACACCGATGAAGCAGCGAGGCTGGTGGCGTTCCCTTCGTCAAAATAACGCATTTCAATGTTTCGCAATTATTTCGAATAAGTTGTATCATTGGTCTTTGTTAATCATTCGTTGTTTAGCCTTGAGGTGGTAGTATAGTTTTTAAGGCGAAAGCCTTTAATGTCTCATGCTCACGTCCGTCCGGTGTCCGTCCGTCCGGTGTCCGTCCGGCGTCCGGTGTCCGTTCGTCCGGTGTCCGTCCGTCCGGTGTCCGTCCGTCCATCCGTCTGTCCGTCCGTCCGTCCGGATGTCCGTCTGTCCGTCCGTCCGGATGTCCGTCCGTCCGGTGTCCGTCTGTTCGTCCGGATGTCCGTCCGTCCGTCCGTCCGTCCGTCCGTCCGTCCGGATGTCAGTCTGTCCGTCCGGATGTCCGTCTGTCCGTCCGTCCGGATGTCCGTCTGTCCGTCCGTCCGTCCGTCCGTCCGTCCGTCTGTCCATCCGGTGACCGTCCGTCCGTCCGTCCGTCCGTCCGTCCGTCTGTCCGTCCGTCCGTCCGGATGGATGTCCGTCTGTCTGTCCGTCCGTCCGTCCGTCCGGATGTCTGTCCGTCCGCCCGTTTGGATGTCCGTCCGTCCGTCCGGATGTCCGTCCGTCCGTCCGTCCGGATGTCCGTCCGTCTATCCGTCCGTCCGTCCGTCCGGATGTTCGTCCGTCCGTCCGTCCGGATGTCCGTCCGTCCGTCCGTCGTTTGGATGTCCGTCCGTCCGTCTGTCCGTCCGGATGTCCGTCCGTCCAGATGTCCGTCCGTCCGTCCGTTTGGATGTCCGTCCGTCCGGATGTCCGTCCATCCGTCCGGATGTCCGTCTGTCCGGCCATCCGTCCGGATGTTTGTCTGTCCGTCCGTCCATCCGGATGTCCGTCCGTCCGTCCGGTGTCCGTCCGTCCGTCCGGATGTCCGTCCGTCCATCCGTCCGGATGTCCGTCTGTCGGTCCGTCCGTCCATCCGTCTGTCCGTCCGTCGGTCTTTCCGTCCGTCTTTCCGTCAGTGGAATGGCCACACGCTTTCGCCGAACACACTTTGGAATGTACAAAGTGTCCTTCAATTTTTGCATCTTTACCATCTTTTTATCGACATTATGAATAGGAGAGGTTGATACCTTCGTAATGGCATCGGCTACTCCTTCTCGCTTAGCAGAGAAAATATGTTGGAAAAATAATACTAGGGCACGAAATGTTACACAGAAAAACATAATATGTGCGTACGCAATACAGTCCAACACCACATGGAAGTTCATACTGGCAAAATAGGTTCGCATGTACGCAAGTAGTGACGCACAAGTTCAAATAGGCAAAATGAATTCACATGCAGACATCCCAACTCTATTGTGTTTTGCTGTGGTGTGCGAATCTTTACCATACCACTGTTACACACAGGTTTACAGATAAGCCTTCGCTTAAGATGCCCCGATATGTTGTATGGCACTTTCATCACGGCTTTCTATTAAACACTCTTTGTTAAACTTTGAGGTGGTAGTGTAGCTACTACCTTTCATATCCACAAACTATCACGTCACAGTGGTGTGACTATGGCAATGAGCACGCCATTTGTTGTTAACTGTCGCCGTCTTCCTTTTTAGTGGAACTTTTGTGTAGTGGGATGTACCAACTCTCTGTAGCACATACGCATTTATTATGATGGCAGATAGGCTGCACAAATTTCTGTGACACATACCCGTTTGTTGGGCTAACTGTTGTCCTCATTTGTAGTGGACCAGTGGTGGTTACTGTGATTTACCCACTGCCTGTGGCGCATGCCCGTTTATGGTGCCCGCAAGTGTTACCACGGATCCCGGACAAGAAAGGCTAGAACAGAACAGCTTCGTTGTTAAGTATTTTCAAGCTGTGTTCGGCCTTTGAGTTCAAAGCAGAACAACTGTTACTGGCGGAAGCCTGCTCGATCGAGGAGTCCAGGTCGAGAAAGTAGCTTCCTCGAGAGATAAATGTGTGCAAAAAATAAAAATAAAATGGGCTGCAAAAACTCAACGATATTCAAACAACAGGTGTCTACGCTTCTGCTAATGTTTGTATTGTTACATCATCTTTGGTGGACGAATCTGCGAATGAAAGTTTAAAGACTGATCTCATTTGTACCACGTGACAGCACTCGAAAATGAGTGGTCAGCCGGACTGATGAATGAAAGCACTCGCCTAGTAGAGGGGCCTCATTAAAAGCCACCGCAACACAAAGCTTTTGTGAAGGTATAAATGAGAAGAAGCTACGTTATGAGCGACATTAGCGTTATCTCGTGAAAAAATAACGAAAATACGAGACCACGAGAAAGTTTTAATACATGAATGGGTTGTCTATTAAAATGTTGCAAGGCCCATCACACCAGTACTCAGGGCACTCAATAAAATTATTTGATCTGATCTGATTAGGAAGTTCTTAATGCAAGAGAAAAATTTGCGAAGAGCGAAGAACAAGAACACAAGGAGGTCAAAACGGCAACAAGTGTTTCTTGTCTAAAGGCCGGTAAGGCAGCTGGTGAGTTCATAGGACTAAAAGGACTAAGTATATGCCACCACTATACTGAAGAAAGTATAAAATAGGGCATTGTGCTTTTAAAACAACCATCAGCTATATTTTCAGCTAAAAAGTTCTGCGCCTACCATCCATATGATGATAAACGTTGATAAATGAAGAACTACAGGCACGCCTGGAAATGTCTTTCACTGTTTTTTCCCTTGAGGCTGGAGTCGTGTACCTTAAAAATTAGATTTCGCATTTAAGTCTCGCTATCATTCAAAACTAATTACTTCTATCTGAATCATGCAACCGTGTAGCCGGTTAAAAATATTGCAAAGAAAACGACTCGATTGATATAGCCTTGTACAAAAACTAGTACAGTTTTGGTAACGGACATTTCCAAAGCAAGATGAGGTGCATCGCAGATTAAAAAAATAAGACAGTTTGAGATATATCAAAGAGTTCATTGGATTGCTATGACCTTACTGACAGTAAAATAATAGGAGACCCATGGCGGTACCTGAAGAACGGGTTTGGTTTAGTCTTGTTTCTGTTTGAAGGTAGAGTGACCATATCTCTAATAAATAGAGCTCGCAAGTTAGAAATGCAGCCGGAAGCTATCGATGTGCGTTTCCGGTAGCTTGTATACGTGAACTGCAATTGTAGCGTATATCTTACTATTAGAAGGACCTGATTTGAGGGAAAACGATGGATATAACGCTCTTTCTTGTGCTTGGAGTCTCGGTAGCCCTGTCTGAAGCAGTGACGTCAAATATTTCTTATGTACGTATACGAACAGTTGAACACTTCTACTAAACTGTTTCTTAGCTGTCACGCTGCAGCTCTTAAATATTTTTATGAGTGTCCTCTAGAGTGTTGTCGGCAAGTGTGTGTGGAAGGTTCTGATTTTAATGCCAGACAGAACATAAGGGGCACCTCAGCAATGAAAATGTGCTTGCATAATTAGGTTCTACCAAATGAATGAAAACGTGTGTTTGGTCCATTTGGCTGGTTTAACGTGAGCCTTGCTCCGGTAGATATGCACTAAAAGTATCTCATGGCTTTTTTTAGAAGGAATGAGCATAAACCAAATGTCACTGTATATATAGAATTTCATTCTGTTGAGTATACATCATGAATGAAATAATTCAAAAAGTTCACCCGAATGCTTTTTCTTAGCTGGGCGTATATTCCATCAACGCACAGTATGGTTATATGTTTCAATGCCTTAACCATATTTTTCAGTACCAGATTTAGTCACTGTCTCAAAAGTTACAGTAAAACGCAGGGAAAGAAAAGCAGAAGCACATATTCAATTTGGGCAACCCTCTGACTGGATCATTCAGTGGCCTACTATTCCGGACGAATCAAAAAGCTGAAAGAGCAGCGCGTGAAGTAATATTCTACCTACGTTTCACATCGGTAGTCTGTAAAACACGTGTATAAACGCGACGCCCTTAA
Source organism: Rhipicephalus appendiculatus (assembly GCA_030522465.1). Classification (NCBI taxonomy): domain Eukaryota; kingdom Metazoa; phylum Arthropoda; class Arachnida; order Ixodida; family Ixodidae; genus Rhipicephalus; species Rhipicephalus appendiculatus. Next base: position 22,333 of record JALIZH010027113.1, read on the forward strand.
TTTCGCCCTGACAAAGAAGGTTTACATTTATGTGGTGCCGTGTGGGGGGGGACTAGATCTAAGATGAAGTTTTTACCCGCCTCGGTGGTCTAGTGGTTATAGTGCTCGAGTGCTGACCTGAAGGTCGCGGGATTTAATACCGCTCGCAGCGGCCGCATTTCGATGGAGGCGAAATGCTCGAGGCCAGTGTACATAGATTTAGGTGGACGTTATAGAACGCCAGTTTGTGAGAATTTCCGGAGCGTCCCACTATGGTCTCTTTTATAATCATATTGTGGTTGTGGGCGTAAAACCGCAACAGTTACTATTAGATAAATTTTCTCGCATTCATTTTCATAATGGTTCTTGTACGTACAGTTCAGGGTTGCCATAGGCTACACATTGGTTTTTCCCGCAATGAGCATTCATTTGTTTTTCCAGCCTGGCACAGTTTTATTCTAGCTCTGTGTGCATTGCGTTTCCGCCCGTAATTCATCTTCGGTCAAATACACACCAGCTTAGCTTTCGATAATGCTGCATTTCAGAGTAGGTACCATAAACACTGCACAGACTACAGACAATTAAAATGTATTCTGTTGTTTAAAGACCTCGAGAATGCCAGCTATTGTGGATTTATTTCGTATTCCAGAGGAAGCAACAGTCTATCGAAGGAGGTTCACATCGTGGTCCTCGCTGACCGACGATCTAGTGAACGCGCTCGCAGTTGTGTCCCATCCTCAGAGTTGTGGGGAAATCGGTAGTAAGTGATGCATGATGAGATGTATGAAGTACGATGGAACCTCAGGCTAAGCAACTGCCAGAAAGGTCTTCCAGGCTAATCTCTCTTCTGATAGCATCATATTCATAAGAACCACTATAAAAAAAACTTGAAAGTTGTCCGTCATAAAATTCCGTTGTTCGAAATTTTTTGGCATATGAATGAAAATACAGGGGTGCTAGCAAAAAGAGCCGTAATGAACGACAATGACGATTGTTATAATCCTCAAGATATCGCACATAACTGCAATAAACGGTTGTTTTCTGCACCATCATCATCACATTCCGGTGTTTAAAAGACACCTACGAGAATATTTAGATACGTGTCATAGGAAATGTAAATCTTGGTAAATATGTGAGTGTTATACTACGCCTCGTTTAGCGATGCCGAACAGCGGATAATTTGGAAGCATTTCTGTGCCATTTTATTATAGAATTTGGCGCATGAATATTTCTTTTATTAAGGAAACATGTCTGTGCCAAATTCTATTAGAACAAAATGCACTCGCATGTAGGAGAGCGCTTGGTGTGTACCAATGCGATTGAAAAACGTATTTTAGTAAGTCAACAAGCACAGACACTTCCGGCTATTGGAATGATATGATACGGGGCAGGGCCGTTCTTACCACCTCTTCGCGTCTACACAGAGACGACTCAAGATTCTATTAAGCATCTCCGCGACGAAGACCTACGTGTTATCGCTGTGTTGAGGTCATTGATAAGCACAATGCGCACACTACTCACAGGATTGACAACCCCATCATCTCGAAGTGCACTGCAAGTTCTGGATACCTTGGAGCCAATCCTTGCAAGCCTTCTTTAGCATTTTCATTCAGGAAAACAGCGCGGTAAAAACGAAGACGAAGCAAGGAACGAGCTGTACATTACAGGAAGCGCGATGTTTATCCAGCTAGCCAATAAGTACACCTTCTTTAACATCATGCATTGCCGTCTACTTCATATAAGACAAAGTCGACCTGAACTCTGTGAGAGTTTGCAGTTTTATGATCTTTTGGGTATGCGCGGTACATGCTGCAACGCATGCGAGCGTGTTAGTTGGCCTCTCTTTCCTTCTTTCCTTCTCTATTTTGTCCTCCCCTTTCCCCGTACCAACCCTGTAGCGTAGCAAACCGGGTGCGACCTGGTTAACCTCCCTACTGTGCTTTTGCCTTTGTCTCTCTCCAAATAAAAAGCTAATTTTCAATATGTAAACTTCATGGTGAAATAAAGCTTGCTATGAAACAAGATCAACTTGACTGCCGAGATAAGATATTGCGTGCGGCAGTAAATCTGCGAAGCCACATACAAGTACCTTATTCATGTTGGAAAAAAGCTGAATGCGATGCCTTTACGAAGGTCAACAATTCTATTTATGCTTACGAAAACTTTAGCGTGAATGCATCATACGAAGTAAAGTAGAAAAATGTAGTGTTGAACTGGCGACAGCAATTTTTTATGCATTTAAACACTATATCGCTATATTTTAATTCACAATTTCAATAGAGAAGCCAGATTGGCTGCGCTAAATGTCTTTTTATTTTTTTTTTGTGATAAGTGAGGAATACTTAACATTCCTGAAATAATGATTATTGCTGCTGTTCTCCGTCCAGAAATCTCCCAATATGAATATAAGGGACACCGTAGTTGAGGGCTCAGGAAGTTTTGACCGCCTGGTGTTCTTTAAAGTGCACCTAAATCTAAGTGCACGGGCCTCTAGCATATCACCTCCTTCAAAATGTGGCCTCCACGGCTGGGATTCGACCCCGCGACCTTCGGCTCAGCATTTGAGCAACATAACCACTAGACCGCTGTGGCGGGTAGTATTTCAGGGATGTACCTCACTGAAGGGCAACTATGAAATTCTTACAGGCTTTGAACCCGTCTGGAAGGACCTACGTATATTCTACTTTGCATTCTGACAAGAATTACAGTTGTGCCTCTTATCGAAAATACACAATTCAGTGTCCATACCATTTTTGCTTCTATCACGTTTTATATACTTATGAAACGAACAGTACAAAGTAAGTACACGTTTGCCCTCGCTTGTGGTCCGCTTAACCTTATCAGTTGCAAGAATGCACTAATGAAAAAAAAATCTTTTGGGAGACTATTTTATTTGGATTTCTGCCCATGGAAACAAACGCAGAAAAATTACGATCTCGAAAATTTAGATGGCTGTATCATAATATGACGGTACTCATTTGGGTACTCTGGGCATAAATGAGTGTGAAACGTGATATAGTTTAAGGTTCGACGAAAACTCGTCAGGCGAGGGGGGGGTTCATTGAAGAAATAAAACTGGCAGTCGCCTTGTCTGAAGTAAAAACAAACATATATTGACGTTTCATGACCGAAACATTAATATATGTTTGTTTTTTCTTCGGACATGCTGAGTGTGTGTTTTATTTCTTCAGTGTGAAATGTGGGACAGCAGTTGCGGTTCTGCGGACATGAAAAAACATAAAAAAGGTATGTTGAAAAACAGCGCCCTTCAAGCCCCTCACTCTTGATTTGCCACCACATCCTGGGTAGCGACATTTCATTTGAGATGTGAGTTTTTCATGCTGCGGGAAGTATCCAACCTTGTCGTACCGCACCGCATTAGGTGGAAGTGGGATTATCTTGCTCCTCATCACAGCGCTCTGTGATTGGCTGCTCATCGGTCTTTGAACTGAGGCTTGATCTTACCTGCCTTTCAGTGCCAGCTTTGAGGAGCACGTTCGCCAAGTTGAATTTGAAATCCCGAAGATCAAGTCTGCCTGTCAGTCTTGGCAGCGAAAGCCCTTTGGCATTCCTTCTGGGGCAGCAAGCAAGATCCAAAAAATTGTGCGAAAATTCGTAGTGTCCATTCGCACATCCGGAGGGAAATTCTGTAGTACGAGGTGCAGCGATCAATTACGTTCCCTCCACCCATGTTAGTGTTGTACTTTCTGACCACATGTGGCTGCGGGACTAGTCAGCTGGCCATGTCAGGTACTGGAAGCTACTAATATTCACCTAGGGATGTCAGGTACTAGTAGCTACTGGTACCAGTGGCGTGGTCTGGGCAGGTAAGTGCGGTCGAGTGTCAAGTTGCGCTTCATACCCCACGGGAAAAAAATTCAAGAGGGAGGGGGGGGGGGGGGGGGCAAGGGCTTGGTGTGCCTCTCTCTGGCTACGCCACTGACTAGTACTAGTAGTCAGATACTAGCAGCTAGAGTGACTAGTCAGCTAGTCGGGCGCCTAGTAGAAAAGAGTCAGAAACCCAAATTGATGCCCACAGTACCCAAATGGGTATCCTCAACTTTTGAAGACAGTATGATTGCATGCTACAAAAGTATAAGTCCGAAGTTACTTGCTATATGATCTTTCGGGAGTCCATAGCTAAAGGAATGTACTATAGATGGTGTCGATCTTGCTACAACTAAGAAAAAAAGCTTTTACATATCACGAGGCCACAGCCGAGTGCTCGTGCCGTGCGCAGCCATTTTTGTTTACTCGTTTTTCGAAGATGACTGGACACATGGTATCAGTTGTCTGGAATTAGGGAAAGCAACATATGACTATTGTGTCAAGACAAATTTGAACATGTGAATTAATTTGGAGACCTGTAGCCTTTTCAACAACGGCACCCATTTGGGTATTAAGGGACTGAGGGAGAAACACAAGATTACCTTAACACTACCTCAGAAATCGTAAAAGAAATTCTTTGGCCTTCTAAAAAGAGAAAAAAAAGCGCTTACTTCATGATTTAATGCCATATGGCCGCTGGTCGATTTCGCTAGCCTCGGGTACACAACCAGGCTGCGTTTAGACAAGGGCGCATGTAGTGCCGCCTAAGGTCCCGCTGTTCGGGATTAAAAAGCGTAAGTACTGATCATACCTCAATAGGCAGCTATAGTGAAGAGCAGAAGTGTACCCAGTAGCAAAATTAAAGTGGCTGAAAGCCGTAGAATGAGCATAGCGTGCTTGGCATACTGTTAATTAGCCACAAGCTAACTTCGTAATATCAACGTAGCATTAGTGCCGACAGTAATTTAATGGGGTTTGGGCGGAGGTAATTCACGTAGTTGGGCTTGTAAAGACCAAGTAATTAGGTAAGCTTGTGCCCAGCAAAAAGAACTCTCATAGTACAAGCAAGTAGCACTCGCAGCGCGATAATAGCGAACACGATTGACGGTCGTCGGTAATCTGATCGTGAACGAAACCCATCGTTTTTTATGCATTAGTGAGCTAACATTCCTCTAAAACAGCGATTGTCAGCCATGGATATTTCGGAGGGCTCTTGTCGACTGGTGGAAATGATGAAGGACCTCTTGCAGTGAGAGAAAAAAGGGGGGGGGGGGGGATGATGAATTAAACACAACCTATAGCGGGAAGTAGGCAACTTTTGTTTTTTCCTGGCAAATAATGGTCAAACTAATGTGCCACGCGAATTTGATCTGAACAGCTTGTCAATAAGTTGTGCGGTATGATCCACATTCAAGCGGTTTCGAGCGGCGTTTGCTCTTCCAATATGCAAGCATAGGGAAAGCATGCTTGCGTGCATATGTCGTAGAAATCTGCAACACAAGCTTTGCAGCCATGTCATGGAGGAAGGGGAAGCATAAGTCAGCTCTGCCGCAATGACGTATTGTTATGTGGCGAAGCACACAAAAAATCAGAACGTGACTGTTGGGGCGGGACATAGTGTGCCTCCTAAAACGCGGGACTTTTTTTTCTTTTTTGTGGGTGGGTTTCGTGGACCCCAAGAGATGAGTTCGCGGACGCCCATTTGAGAACCATTGCTCTAGAGTGTTACCGTTGGTGCTCACGGTAGTTCTAAAGTAATCTGTTTACTCGCATCGTACCTGCAATTTTATCGGTACATTCTAAAGCAATCGCGAAGGTTCCCAAACATTTGAGGGCAGCCTGCGTCGAGCACTAATAACAGGTGTAACTGTTTATGTGAGTACAGCCAGGTCACATGACAAACAAAAGCACAGGAGAGAAAAGAAACGTTTGTCGATAAGTTGCCAGCTTGTGAGGTTGGGAGGGTCCCTATTCCAGGAACCCTCTCGCCTGGACCACCGGCCGGGCCTGGGCCACCTGTTGGTACTGATAGACCAGGTCCGGCTTGGAGATAGCAGCCCCCCCCCCCCCCCCCCCCATGCTTCATAGAGGAGGTTTGCGTCTGCATCTGTCACTTCTACATGTAGGGCTGCATTGCTTCCTTTGCATTGCAGCGGACTAAAACAGTTGCAGTGTCCGCCACACCTATCACATTACTGAGGCACGAGTTATCTGTCATGGGATAACTGGCTTTACTGAATGGCTTGAATCTACCACGCAATCATAAAATACTCCCACAACCTTACCAAAACTGTTGTGGGGGGATGGCAAATCACGAATGTTGCCTGCTATGACCTATAAATTCCGACAGAATGACATAAAGACCTCAACATCTTAAGTCATGTTGGTTTATACAAACAGCAAGAGAAATGAGAACACTGAAAAGATAATGCTTTTAGATGCAGTGAGCATACACAGAGGGGTCATGGACCAACGCTTTGACTTGGCGAGAAAACAGAACTTGCGGATAGCAGGCATTGCTATGAACGTCACAACCAAATCTCGCAGTCTTGCGCTGCAGGGAGAGTTTATCAGTGGAGCACGAAGTTGCCATTTTCTCCCAGACCCACACTTTTCAAGCAGAGGCCTGCGCTCACTCTCTTCAAAGCTGCCAGAGTGTGCTGTTTGACGTCGTACAGCAGATGGCATGCGGTTGACAAAAAGCCGACATAAATCAAAAGTGCCTTTCGTATCAGACGCGCTTCTTACCTAGGTCAATCATAATGTAGGGCAGCGCAAAAAGTAGACAACAGACGAGCGAGGGGACAAGGACACAGCGCATTCTTCCAACTAAAGTTTATTAGATTGGGACGCACGTATATATACACAGGCAAAGCAAGAAAAGAAGTAAAAATCAAAAGGTGAAATCAAGAGAAGTGCCGATACGTCACACACATGCACTAACACCGCCCCCCCTTTCCATGACTCGCCAAAAACAAAAGCTCTTTGTCAGAAAGGTGCAAGGAAGGCATGCTTACGCATGTGTCCCCAGACCGTTTGATTTCCTCAGCCTCGATGATTTCCCTCACCCTTTGGTCCCGATTGCGTGCAAGGACCCCGGTGTTTTCAAAGATAGGGCTACACTCGCAGTCCCGCACATGGATGCCCAGGTGCCCCGATACTGTAGTATGGACACTGTAATGGTGCTCACGGAGTCTGTCGTTCAGACAGCGTCCCGTCTGACCCACGTACTTTCTACAACACATCAGAGGGATGACGTACACGACGCCTTGAACGCATGGTACGAACTTTCGCTTATGGTCTGTGGTGCAGCCTGTTTTCTCTCTCATCCGGGAGGTCGAACTGCACAAAGAGAGAAATGAGGCTGCACCACAGACCATAAGCGAAAGTTCGTACCATGCGTTCAAGGCGTCGTGTACGTCATCCCTCTGACGTGTGGTAGAAAGTACGTGAGTCAGACGGGACGCTGTCTGAACGACAGACTCCGTGAGCACCATTACAGTGTCCATACTACAGTATCGGGGCACCTGGGCCTCCATGTGCGGGACTGCGAGTGTAGCCCTATCTTTGAAAACACCGTGGTCCTTGCACGCAATCGGGACCAAAGGGTGAGGGAAATCATCGAGGCTGAGGAAATCAAACGGTCTGGGGACGCATGCGTAAGCATGCCTTCCTTGCACCTTTCTGACAAAGACCTTTTGTTTTTGGCGAGTCATGGAAAGGGGGGGCGGTGTTAGTGCACTTGTGTGACGTATCGGCACTTCTCTTGATTTCGCCTTTTGATTTTTACTTTTCTTGCTTTGCCTGTGTATATATACGTGCGTCCCAATCTAATAAACTTTAGTTGGAAGAATGCGCTGTGTCCTTGTCCCATCGCTCGTCTGTTGTCTACTTTTTGCGCTTCCCTACAATATGATTGACCTATTCCAACTCGCCCAACAAGCAACGTTGCTAGGTTCTTAACCTAGGGGTGCCGCCACTAGCCGGCGCAGCGCTTTATAGTGTGCAAACATTACACAGTGATCCACTATCGCGCACAGGAATACAACGGGAGAGAGCGATAGTATTTCGTTCCCCGTGCTCAAGGTAATGACGCACGCTGACTTAAATTCTTTCCTCCTGCCATCCTTTCCTGCTTAACCCTGTAACTCCGATCGTATCGAGGATTCGAAAAAAACTTTCGCGCAATCTATTCGTGAGGCAGCAAACTCCGATGTTGAGATTACTCAATGATTGCTTCGAAAAGTGGCTCATGACCTCTTTTGGATCATGGCCTTTGTTGCTTTTCTAGCCTTTGTAAAGCCTTTGTTACTCAAACGATTGTTTGAAAACCGGTTGGTCTGTCCATGTAGCATCTATCTGCTTCACAACCCGGCAATTAGGTAAACCACAGCTGTACAGCAGCAAACAAAAGGTGTGGCATTCCAGCATGATCTAGCCTACATCATGCCATTTCTTTTGTTGACTGATGCAAAGCTTCCTTGTTCGGAGTTCGCTGCCCTACAGATGGACGCCTTGACTTCGTGCTACCGCCTTCCCTGACAAGATGTTTTTTTTGCCAAGTTACTGTCTCCTCTTTCCTTTCTTCTTTACTCCTCAATTCCTCGTCCCTAAAGGCGCTGAGCCATGGCCCCACGACGAGAGGCAGAAAATGGCGACCTTTTCATTTCTTCTTTCCTGAACCACTGTGTATCACTACCCTCCTGACTAAAACGCTCATTCCGCGCCTCCAGCTAAGCCCGCACAAATAGTGTCTTTTGCTCATGTCAACTTAATTTCTCTCCCGTTGTCTCCTGGTGAGTTAGCGAACATTTATGCATTTGAATGAATGGCAATAAAGAATTCACACTATGGGGCGTCCTGTAACGGCGTCTATTGTGTACTTATCACGTGCGGCGAACAGGCATCTTGGGCACTTCGTGTGATTGCACCTTTGGAGCCTGGAGTATAGTGCCGAAGCTGCTGCTCGTGGTGCAGTCCTGTCTGCAGAGTAGCTGTGCGTCCACTTCAGCTACATAGCGATACCACCTCGTGAACACCGAGCACGTCGATTGTAATCTCTTTCTCACGGCAAAGTTGCAGCCATAACTTCCAGCCCAAAGGAGGTTGGAGAGGCCGTTGAACTATGTCGTGACGTAAGAAACCATGCGTGCAAAAGGCGACATTTTCATGGCATGAGCATAGCCCGTGGCTCACAATGCAGCGCTGCGGCAGCACGCAGGCTGTCTAATATATTTCGCAGCCTTATCGTAACTTCTGGCATTTGTAAGAAAGATTGACAAATGTTGCATAAGTTGAACGTCTGCAGCATTGTGTGACGCAGGTTCTAGAAAACTAAATTTGCACGGCTATTATCGACGTCTCAACGGGTACACTGGAGGAAAACATCAGACGTTGGTATGACCTTCAAAAGTGTCTCACACGTAATATTCTAAGCTTCAAGATCTGGTTCCTTGTGACATACCTTTTTGTACTTGCAGGGAAAGATTGTGGCATTATGGAGAACTTCAGAGACCATGCCGTCACGACAACTACAGCAGTTATTCTTGTTTTGTGAGAATGAATATATCCAGTAAGTTAATGCACATAGTTGCGCCTTTTCGATACTACATTTCAGGTCGAACCGTAACAGCTGACATGGATAACAAAACGCCTAGTTCGAGGATTTGTGTTCCGAGGATTTGTATTACACTTCTTTACACTCCTGGACAATAATTTACTAATGTTAACGAAGATCGTAGTGGTAACTTAGCGTATTGGGACTAGTGCTTACGAGCACTTTTTACATATTTCCCCCCATTAGTGCGGGAAATGAACAACTTACCACGTACCGGTCTCTAAGTATTAGGAGCAATTGGCGTATGTCAGTGGCATGGAGGTTTGCGCATATGCCAACCGCGCAAAACACTGTTTGATAAGAAATGAATGTTGAGGTTCCATGACTTGTATACCCCGACAGCTTCAGAAAGAACCAGCGGTGTCTTCAGTAGTTTAGTGCACTTGTACTACCACACATATATTAAATTACTAGATTGCTCGAGAGAAAAAAGCGGTAATATGGCAAATGGCCTCATTTGGTAGTTTATAATGACTTGCTTGCTGGCAACCAATACGAGACACCATCACTCTGACTTAAAGCAAAAAAAGAGCTAACATAAAATACTACCCACGACAGTCGTAATGCTGAGTCTTCAACTGCTATAAAACATGCAGTCTTTTTAATGAGAGACTAAAGAAAACATAATTTTTGTGAGGTAAGCAAGTACTGCCCACCTAGTGGTTGGGAAACAGAAGATATCTTATTGTCGTTCCGATATTTTGTGAAGATACGATAAAGGCAACAGCATACCTTTCTGTGTCCAGTAAGTGAACACGCAGATAAAGAGAAACGCAGATGTCTGTCAGGGCATATTTCTAACATCAAGCTCCAGATGTTTGATGGTACGCGGAGACGTGATGTTTGATGGTACGCGGTCATCAAACTGGCAAGACACCCTATAAAAGTTTTTGTCAGCCAACCAATGCATATACTACAAGAAGCACACGTACAAAATAGTCAGTTAGTCAAAATCTTGCAGGCTATTTACAGTAATGCAGCTTAACCAACCTTTAAGACAAAATTATAATTTAATATGGTCACAGAAGTAGTGACACTAACGGTCGCTGGTAGGTGCACACTGGCGGAAAGCATGCCGCGGTGGCCCGGTGGTGCCTCTGCTCGGGAAGCAGCGGTACTCTGTCCACATTACCTGCGCGAGAGTAACGAGACAATAGTGGGCATGTCGAAGCACGCGCGCAGGCCGGCTTGCTGCTGGCTCGCGGCTTCTCCCCGGCAGGTGGAGAGAGGTAGTGTGGGTGAGAGAAACAAAGTCCGGCTGCTATGACGACGCCCATCTGAGAAAGAAAAGCAGGCGCTGATTGGTGGTTTGCTTGCGCGGCAGCGGCCGGCCGCGGCGGAAATAGGGCAGGAAGCGATCCGGTCGGCGGGAGAGAAACTTGACGCTCAACGGGAGAAAGAGAGAAAAGCGGCGTCTCGCGAGTGGTGAACGGTGCGTGGGCGAGGGCCGCGCCGCAAGTGTGTTCGTACCTTTACGTACGGACAGATTGGCGGCAAAAACGCACGCGTCAGCTCCTTGCCGCGAAGACACCCCTGCCAAGTGACTCGCCGCGCGGCAATGTGACGAGATCTCGCGTGCTCACAAAACACGCGAGCAACACTGAGAGTGCGTGGTGCTTTATGTTTATCAGGTGCGTTTTAGTAGCGCTGCGTGTTGTCTCGATTGAGAACTCAGCGCGTATCTGAGACGGCTTGGTCATCATGACGCCGTGACATCACCTTCGTCACGCCTGACTGGTCATTCATATCGCTGCCCGAGACGCTTGCCGCAGAATGGCGTCTCGAGCCATTTCACCCTGGCGCGCCGCGAAAATCCCCATTTTTGCCACTTTCGGCGCGCGCATGGCGCGTACGTGTTTGCCACTAGCGTGTATACCCTTAAAAAGAGTCCTTTTACGCTATTCAAGCATCCCTTTCTTATTTGCGGGTTGCGTAGACTGAAGTACATACAGATTAATGCAGTAAGAACGGATGCGATAGGGGCACGCAATTCGAAGTTTTTCAGTCTAAGAAATGGAAAAGAGAAAAACAATGCGTATTTTGAACTCGATTTTCGCTGGGTCACATGACCAATTTCACTCACCATTGGCTTGGCAAGGCGCTGTCAGCGGAATGAGCTGAAAGGGCCTACGTGGCAGATCCCTGTCACGCCACTGTTGCCTATTCCATCCAGCGCGATGATGATCACGCTGTTACCATAGCGACAAACAATGCGGCGCCGCACACGCCGCACCATGAGAAAAAAAAAAGGTGAGGGAATAACAATGTGCCGAGGTGAAAAAGATTCACCTTTTGATTGCCGTAACACTCACGTATTTACAACATGCACACAATCAGGCTGCTCAGCCTCCATTTGTACGTGCTGTGCACATGATGATGATGATGATGATGTCTGCTGCCTCTTCCCTTTGAAGCGGGAGATCAACGGGCTAAGCCGGATCGGGCAAAAGAAAAGAAAAAGAAAGGAAAAGACAGAGTTTAAGTTTAGAAGAAATTTAAAAAGGGGGAAGGAGAAAGGGAAAGAAAAAAATTGGCCGCGTATCTGCGTGCTTCGCTGCAAATGTCGTCGAAAGACGATAGTCTTGTGCCGACTGCACTGCATGAGCGGCATGAGTACCACAATTTAATAGCTGGGCTAGCCGCTGGGCTCCTTTTTTCGGACGTTTTCCGGGCGCGCTTAGACGGACGCCGGCGTTTCTCCGCTGAAATTTGGTCGTCGGTCTTTTCTCTGCGTTCTCTGATCATGTCTTGTAGAGTGGGTCGTATTTCATCAAGCGGCCATATATGTTTTTGCCTTGCCTGAGACAGCGCCCTTCTACGATGAATCAGCCGCATCTGGCTGGCATTGATAAAACAGAAGAGGACGCCATCTACAGCGCTACCGGGGAACATCGGCTTGTGTTGAACAATGCTGCTGCCAGGTGGCAGCACCACAGCCAGCCACAGCGTCGAAGTTAAATCACTGGGCCGAGACTTGTTTTTTTACACAGCAGCGCCGCGTAATAAACACTAGGATCTTTATAATTACGTATCTATAGATTTTGTTTTAAAGGAACACTGTGAATAGTACTAAGGTATTGATGTTGTGCCTCAGGTATGCGTAATATTTGATTTTTTAATTGCCCACGCTCACCCGTATGAACACATGCTTCTTGGTCAAGATTGGAGGTCGTAAGGCAGGGGGTTAAAGTTTGGCCAGCTAGCTGAATCGTGTGACGTGCCGACAAACAGACAAACAGACAGACAGACAGACAGACCAAAATTTCTCCGTTTAGGTATCCCAAGAAAGACTATCGTCTTTAAAAAAGATTGGTCAATTCCAATGCACCTCGACGCATCATAGCCGCCGCTACCGCCGCAGCGCGCACGTTTACTCGATCTATTTTCTCCACCAGTTTTCCGAGCCGCCCCTTCGTAGCCTCTACAGCTTCCCAGCTTGGTGGCTCGCCGGGTCCGCGAAAACCGAGAGCCCTTGAAAATGCGCTGTTGTCATTTGTCGCGCCCGTCGCGTTTTGCCCTGAGGTGCCAGAGTCCTGAGCATCGGTATCGCAGGTAGCAGGCCAGTACACTCTAGCACGATGTGCAGGATTGTCTCTTCTGCGTCCTGGCACAAGGGGCACATTGTGTCAAGCTCGGCAGTGTACCGTCAAGTGTTGTGCAGTGTTGCCAACTGTAGGGTAATTAACCTACTTGAGGATATTTTCGGAATTTCTCGGGCAGCTTGGGGTAGAGGGTGGTAATACCATTTTCGTATCAGACGTAGGCTAATTTTCTCGTTTCACTCATTATCGATCAGCAAAAATGTAGATGATCGACGCGACATCTTCGAGGTTTACATTCCTAAAGAGATCCGAAAACTAAATCTTTCTCTGAATAAAACTCGAACTTTCTTGATTCACGTGTCCCCACCATTTTCAGTGAGCACGGCTATGAAGAACGCTTGACATGCAGTAACTTAACTGAACTCTTTGATGTTTTCTTCCAGCCTTTAATACTACTGGAAAAGGTGAGGCATTACATTTTTACTGGTCGGGAAGGGTACACGTAGATCATGTTCATACAGTACAAAATAATTAATCACGTAAGCTTCACGTCAACTAACAAGACAAAAATGTCTGTGCACTATCAGCTGTCATGAAAGCCTTACTGTGAACAATGGTATGGTATGGAAAAACTTTATTTATGTCCGTCGGGGCGTGAACTAGCACGTAGCGGGCCGCTCCCACTTCGGGACAGATAGGCCTTGCCTCTCCGCCACGTCGTGGGCCCGTTGGACTGCCCATAGCCGTTTTTTCAAATCCGGACTGCGCAGCGCATCATCCCACTTGGACGATGTAACGTCCTTGTGAACCCGTAACGCAGGGCACCGCCAGAGCATGTGTTCTAAGCTGGCAAAGTCTGAGCAAAGCGCCGCAAGTGTCTGACGTCTGATTTCTGGGTAGACCTTGTGCAAGAGTGCGGGACTGGGATGCTCCGACCTGCAAGAGTCTGAGTGTCAACGCCTGAGGCCTGTTCAATTTACTGTGTGGCGGAGGATACTTTCGCCTCCTCAGATAAAAGTTCTTGGTGAGTTCATTATACGTGGTTGGAGGGTCTTTGTTGTCCAGAACCTCGTCGCCGCTCCATTCGATAGCTACGCGGTCGACGAACCCTCGCGCAGCTCTGTGGGCCGACTCGTTGAGGTTGGACGGAGCACCCTTGATCTGTCTCATGTGAGCGGGGAACCAGACGATTGTGTGTTGCTTAACTTCCTTATCTCGTACAATCAGCAAGGCTGATTCCGAGACGGTGCCCTTAGCGAATGCTCGGACTGCCGATCTCGAGTCGCTAAACAATGCTAAACTAAAAACTCCACGCCTGCACCGAAAACGCAGTACAGTCACAGCGAAAGCTGGAAGAGCGGCATTTCTAGGTACTGTTGTGAACTCTCTTTGGACTTCTAATGCATGTACACGAGCAAGGTGCCCGCCACGCCATAAATCGTAATTTTTGTCAAGTCGGGAAGCACCCACTCCGTCATTATTCGTCATTCTGCTCAAAAGCGAGGTACCCACGGCACATTTGCAATGAATTATGTGCACTTTGTTGATGTTATTTTACTCCTCTGCACGCTATAGGTTAACACACAGGTTAACACGATTCCTTGCCCGACATGATGCCTGCATAGTGTCTTTTCACAAATGAGTCTCAAGCACAAGCGTCGCTTTGTAGTACAATACTCGAGTGGCAGAGGGTCCGGGTTCGAATCGGTTATGCCGACGCCAATGGTGTCGGCGCTTAACGCAGGTTTAGGCCCCTAAAAGTTGCACTCTAAAACAAATATCTCTTACAGAAGGTTCTCGTAATGAAATTTTTTTTGTCCGGACTTTTCAACATGTATATGTGGCACCACAACTATTGTTGCCAAACATACCCGCCACGGTGGTCTAGTGGTTAGGGTGCTCGACTGCTGACCCGAAGGTTGCGGGATCGAATCCAGGCCGCGGCGGCCGCATTTTCGATGGAGACGAAATTGCTAGGGGGCCCATGTACATAGATTTAGGCGCACGTTAAAACACCCCAGGTGGTCAAAATTTCCGGAGCCCTCCACTACGGCGTCTCTCATAATCATATAAGGGACGAATCACCTTAAGGGCGAGGCTTGGCCGTCCACGGTGTCCGTTGTCACGGCTACAGTCGAAACATATGTGAGACAAAAAAAAAGGTTTACAATAGACGAACATTAATCATAATTGTGACGAAACAATATAAAACACATCCAAGTACAAACCCTTTATACTGATTGGCGACTTCAGCTTAGACATTATGGACCTTAGGACCTAGCTTTGTCTTCGACTCTTTATGTCACTTTATGTCACTCAATTTACATTATATGGGGCAACGCTCGGGTAACGTATGGTTACTCAACCAACGATACCCAGAGCTTCACCTACTCGTCATGATTCACTTCGTGGAGATGCATGGATTTTTCTGGTTTCGGGACGTTAAAATCATGGAATTATTATGGTGCCATACATGGTGCACAACAATAAAAGAGCAAGATATTTTGCAAGAAGTGATGTATTTCCGCAGCAGAAGCTATACTTCACATAGCACGCGAAGAAGCGTTCAGTTGCTTACATGAAAGACAGAGGGTTATACCGTAATTTTTTAGTCTCAGTTGTATACAAGCAGGGGCGTAGCCAGAAATTTTTTTCGGGGGGGGGGGGGGGCACCTGATTGGTTTCGGGGCGGGCACCTCCTTGAAATGGTCATTTTTCGCTGTGCCACCCCCTGGCTACGCCACTGTATACAAGGTATTTTTTGACGGCACCTGATTTCCATCAAAGAGGCAGCTTGTAATTATGTGCCTTGTGCAATAAAAAAGAATGCCCACTTAACATTTTGAATAATATTTGCTGGCACTACGGTGATGATTGAAACTATAGAGTTTAAGCAAGAAACGACACGCTGTATAAAAATTTGCAGGAGAATGATTTACATATCACCATAAAATCCATTCTGCGTAACGGGAACAATAAAACGCAGCACCAGTTCGACACTATTTGATGAAGAAAACTAACCCCACTGATGCTAACATGGTTTCGAAAGCACACACAAAAAATTTAAGTATTTGTAAGAGCAAACAAGTTAAAACGGTTCGTACAAACATTGTAAAATAATTGATATCTTTCCATAGCTCGATAAATAACCTCTGCAAGTAAGCGCAGCTAGGAGAAAAAGATATGTCTGAGTGCGAGTGGCGAGGCATTCGTGCAATGTATTCCTATTAGAGAGTCAAGGTATTCTTTCTCTCTGCTCATTCTCGTATGGTTTTCCTTGCTTGGTACAGCGTACCACGAATGACGTGCATTAACGCACTTGGACATTCACGGAAACACGCGGCCACACTATTAGAGAGCTGCTTTTAATGACGACAGCAGAAAAAAAAATCGTGGTTATTGTGTCAGAGATCTGTAAGACGAAGTTCGAGAAATGCGACTTTGAGAGTGTTCCGGCTGGAACTTCCTATGAAGATATTCTTCACATGTATACTACAACAGAGAAACCGATATAATAATAATAATAATAATAATAATAATAATAATAATAATAATAATAATAATAATAATAATAATAATAATAATAATAATAATAATAATAATAAAAATAATAATAATAATCTTTATTCTGGCAGGTGTATCTAAAACAATGTTACATGTCATTGAGCTGAATCAAAAAGAAACAGACATAACTGTTTTCTGACTAGGCCATCATCCCGGTACGTGAAAAAAAAATTAAGAGCGCTTTCGATGGCTGCTTGGGAAAGTATTGCATGGCTCCTTTAATAGCATTCACAAGGTATGCGTAAAGTATTTTATTTTTTAAGAAAGGCGAAAATAGACAACCACCCGTTTGTAGACGAAGCCTCAAGGAAATCCGTTCGGATTTCTCAGAAAGATACCCGGACCAGGACGAATTTTTCGGCAACTAAGGAGCTTTTCTTTCTGAGAAATCCGTACGAATTTACTTTTGGCTTCGTGCTACAAACGGGTGGTTGTCTATTTTCCCTTTCTTAACCCTTCCGTCACCTTGCGGGATTCCGCAGAACTCATTTTCACTATTTCATTTTTCCTTAAAAATTACTTGTCAAGAAGTGATTTAATCCTTATCAAAAATTAGGTATGCTCGGTTTGTTAATCTTACACGAAGTTTACATTATTGCCCCAGGAAGACACTTCGGGTGGCTGGGCTAACGTTTTGTATGGAAATACGTTTCTCTTTCAGTGGACGAACCGGAGCGAAAGGTGCTTGTGTCCTGGGATCAGAACATAGGCTGTGGTGTATATGTCGTTCTAGTAAACGAAAGTAAGTGTTTATCTTCATCTTCTTACATAATTCTACAACACAGTACCTTAGAATATAGAGTAAGCAGAACAGGCGAGTGAACATGGTTCACACCTTACGCAATTTATATGACTAGTTTTTGTGCTCCACTGTATTACTGCGCACATCTACTTATTGTCGTCGAAGGTGGTGGACGCTAATTGTGACATTTTTGTCTTGGGTGTCCCCGTGTCACTTTTGTACTCTGCATATCGAACAAAGAGGGGAGGGCTGTATATTGACGCGGGTATTCCATTTATTTTACAAAGTACGCATTTTGAAGCCGTGTAGCTCTTCATAACTACAGGTGTGAGTACTGCGCGCGTGGCTTCCGTAACGGCGTTGCCTTTTCAGTAGTAAAACTCGCTATGTTTCCACACGTGCGTGATCGAGTTCCTAAAAACGTCTATCAATGAGGCTCCACTTCCGCTGAGATTGACAAACGCACTTCCAAAATATGCCGCTCTAAGAGGCAAGATAAATGGTAAACCTGAAATTTATTGTTTTATACCTATCGCGAAAATTACATCGTATGTGTGCGTGAGCCATGCAGGATTGAGTAGAGGTGTCTTTCTTCTAGACGTGACACTAAATTATTGTGATTTTATATAGATGTAAACAATGACGAAATTGCATGTTATTGTTACACGCCGTTTTATGAATTGACTTCCTAGGCTAATCGAAATGAACGTCACTGCGCGGCGTAAATTATAAGTAACTGTCTTATAGGAGAAGACAGCGTGTTGCATGGAGTGTAAAACAACGGTAGCCCATATTATAACTTGAGACGAACAGGTAGAGCTGGGCGTGTGAATTATATATAGTATTGGAGAGTACAGGCAGTGTACTATATGCACGCGTACAAATTAGGGACAAAAGTGAGAAAGCAACCTTCAGGAGTTCAAATGTGTAGGCGATGTGAGGATGATAAAATTGCTGACTCTCTCCCGTAATCTGTGAAGTGGCTAGCTACATTTCAGATTGGCTGGAGATGATACCAACCATAATTTTAGTGCTCTGCCACGACGCGACGGATGCCTAAAAGCGTAGTGTACCGGCATAAACATATTTTCTTTCTTTAACTGAACCTCATTGCAAGTAGCGTCTCGGCCTAAGGTTATTGATTCTTAGGAAATTAACGCCGTGTTCTATTTCGTTAACAGCAAAAGCGGGATGCGAGCTTCACGCACGTGATGGAGCACACGACAAAGTGAAGAATACCAATGACCTTCAGGCTTGTCACTCTGAGTTTCGTAAACACTGCCCAGAAGACAGTAAAAGCACTCACTACATGATGACATGTAATAAGCAAACGAGATCCTAACCTAAGGATTATCCCAGACATGCTTTTTTTGCCACCTTTCAATTTTCAAGAAAAACGATAAGCTCTAGTGGACAGGACAAGAGAAAGCAAAGCTCCTAAATAACTCCCATTTTATGTTATGTTTGACAAATAAAATATTTAATGTTGAAATACCCTTGCCTTTGTGTTTTGTCTAACAGAGGGGGGGAATACTGTCCAAAACGGATAAACGAACAGATTTAGAGCTGAAACTAACGAATTATGTTATGGATTTCACATGTAACACACATATTCATATGTACAGCAATATACTTTCCATCATTACGAGTACGGGACCGCAAACTATGCCGCGATATGTTATCCTACTCGCGGAAAGATGCTAATTAACGAGTTCAGTATGTTGCTGTGTAAAGGAAGACAACTAGTTGTACCGTGAACTTGCGCGAATTGCTGGTTGATCGTGCATGAATGCAAGGCTAGAAAGATAAATGCGGCGAATGCAGAGGGCCTATGCTATAAGCACTGTTCTTATAGCACGTACCATCCAAATATTGTTGAGAAATTGTTCTCTTTTACGCATATATATATATATATATATATATATATATATATATATATATATATATATATTAGAGTAACGAACTTCTGAATAGTGAATATTTCAGTTGAACGATCCTTCATCTGCGGACTCGGGCTCATTGTTGAGATCAATTCAGTGAAGTTTTCGCTCTCTAGCACTGGCGCAGCCGATGCGTGCGGCCCCAAAATCGCCCTTACATCGGCGGTGATGCAAATTTGCTTGCGCATGCAGTGCCGCCGAGGCAAAGCGGCCGTGAGGGACACGGAAACAAGTCACGTGCGCTTCAGTACTTGCGCAGAGCTATCAGATTTGGAAATTGCTTCCTGTGTTCGTCCGAAACCGAAAGAATAAGGGTGCGACGAACGTAGTTGTAATGGTTGAGGCAGGTTCAAATCCTGTATCCCTAGCCGAGGCTGTCGGATATTTTAGAAAGTTGCGAGACTTCGTGTCACAGCAACAAGCTGTGCCAGTGGCAGTGCACAGAAATGTATATTTTCTGGACAACTGTCTTTCTTCTAAGGGCACCAGTGCCAAATGAAAATTACAGATATTTAAAAATATGAATTGGATTTCACACGCTTGACTTGATTTCTACAGTGCGCAATCGTGTCCGTATTCCAGTGAATATCAGTTTAGTGAACTTTCAGTTAATTGAACTGTTTCCTTAGGTCCCTTGAAGCTCACTCAAGTGACAGGTCACTCTATACTGAGTGATTTCTTTGCGTTTAAACGTCAGGGCTGCTAGCGTATGGGAACGGCGGGCGTCAGGCAGCCAAGATCCAAGGCAAGTGCAAGGTCGTAGTCTATTGACACTGCGGCTTGCCTGCTTATTTGTTTTGTCTTCGTCGGCTCCTCTTCTTCACTCCACTTGCCCCCGGGTATAAGCGGAGCCATTCAACTGGCGCCTTGAGGCGTTTCTATATAAAGGGTAGCCCAAGTTATTAAAATTGATGACACACACCAGGCCTTGGTGGCCCTAAGTGAAACTAATAGTGCTAAGGGAGAGTTAATGGCGCTTGAACTACTCTACGTCGCATGATAGAAACAATAATTTTTCAACAATAAGTGACTTATGTTTCAAGAAAATATGAATCTAACTGATGGTAATGACCTCAGCTAACCGACAGGCAAGAACTGATTGCATGACCTTATGAAACCCGTTATGGTGAATCTGTCTGAAGTGGAGACTCGCGGTTGATGTTAGGTATCGAGAGGATTGCTTCGCAGTACAGCATGAGCAAAAGTATACGGACCAGGGAAGCGCGTGGTAAAATTGCCTTCGACGCCGTCTAGTGGCGAGGTGACTGCTGCCGAGAGCATTGGTCTGGCGAATACGCGGCGAGAGCAGTACTCTCGACAACAGACGGCTCCCCACTAGACGGCGCCGATGGCAATTTTGGCGCGCGCTCCCATAGTCCGTATACTTCTGCTCACTGGTGTACAGGAGGAGTGAACGGTGACTCGCCTTATTATTTATCGCTGCTTATTTCTTTACAGTGCTGCTATATAAAAAGAAAGCGTCTGAGCAGTAGTACAGCAAGCTGAAAAACGTTCCTCAACATGATGATGTTCGCAGTGGCTTTCATTCCAATTACTCTTCTTGTTCTACCTACGAAAGCTCAAGAAACTGGAATATCTTGTCCTTCGTCGAGCGCACTGCATGGATGGATCGTAAGTACTCTTGATACACAGTAAAACTGATGGAGAGAAAACACTACCCGATAACAATGAATCATAATAACTCTCTTTTGCAGTTTTCGTGATAGAAAATTTTTGTCGATGTCTGCTACTGTACTTTGCAACACTTTATGCAGTGGTCGTGTGGGTGATCATAGCGACCTTGATATTCTTTACGAGTGCTATAAAATATCCATTAGTGTAAAACAGAGGAGGCCGAATACAGCTAGAGGACGTGAATTTCCATGTTTCCAGCAAGATTTTAACAATGTTGGAGCCTGTAATGTCCTTTTGTCAAAGACCGGTAAGGAGCGGCGTCTATCGTAATGCAGACTGAAAGAAAGCAGTCCATGACACTACGCAGCGCAGTAAAAGTCTTTTCGCAGCAGGAACTCGCTATCCTATGACTCCTTACAAGTTGCCGATTGGCAAATGGTAACACTTTTTTTCTTAAGAGGGAAGTCTATTCACGGGATAGCATTAAATATCTTATTTCGCAGAAATTCTGGCGTCAGTGTCGGTAGCGGCGTCTTTTATTGTGAGCAAAATTCGAGGTAGATGGAAATAAAAAATAGGAGGCTGCGGGCGTTCGCCCTTTCGCTTTCCCTGCGGCACAGTTTAGATCTCCACCGAGACGCGAAGGCAGGCTAGCGATTGGGAAGGCGAATGTGTGTGTGTGTTCACTTTTCTGTGTGTATATGTGTGTGTATGCGTGTGCTCGTGCACGTGCGTGCCTGCGGATATCACTATCGCAGACAACTGTTAAAGGTGAAGCTAAAGGGCTCTCCCCAAGTTTTTTCCCCAGTGGCAGAGCAGCTTTGAATGAAAGTACTCGGGATGGATTGATAAGAAAACTGTCTTGATCTATGATGGAAGTCCTGATGAAATAAAGATAGGGATCCCTTGAGTCAATACAATCGCCTCAGAAGAAAAAAGAAGCAGCAAAAGGAATAGGAGTTTCGCATTCGAGTAGTCTTAAGCGAATGCATAATGAACCGTGAGAGTTTTTTGTTTTAGAGGTTCTTTTACAATTGTGTAAAACCTATTTCGCCTGTACGAAGTGGATGACAGCTAGCATGTACATGCGAACACATGATTCTTATGCTAAATGCTATACGTCAACGTACTGCTGATGAATAGCAATATTACTTTCAGCATAGCAAGCATTAAAAATGTTACTGCTTTCTGTAGTTTCCACAGGTGGGACTGCAGGATGACATTAAATGGAGGAGCCACGTTCCGGAAGGCACCCAAGAGGAAGAATGTTTGCGGACCATTACTATTGACAAGAACGAAGCGTCGCGTCTAATGACGCAAACGATCAAATTACGGAATAAGGCCAGCCAGGAAGAGTAAGAAACGTTTCTTTTTACTTTTTTATTGCACCACGTTGTTGAGAATAATGTATTCGCGGCGGTTAGCACTCCGTACCACGGTGACTGCGTAAGACGTCGCACTGAAAGGCCTTGGAAATATTGTCATAGTGTACGGGCGAATAACGTGCACACAGAAATATTTTCAACCAATTAAAATTTGGCCATCCAGAGGCGTAGCCACGGAAAGGGTACTATGGGTTTGATTCCCCCCCCCCTTGCTCCCCGCTATTCTAACAAGAATCCCCCCCCCCCCCCCCCATCCCTACCTTTGCAACAAAATGTGTTTTGAAGTGGGCTGTGAAATGTACCAAGAATATGATTATTTGTTGTTGGAACGATGGTACAAGTGATGGTGAAAGTGAGTTTGGGCGGACAACAGCAGTTTCAAGGGGGCAAGGAGTTTCGGGAGAGACGGCTCCGTCTTGCTAAAGCGCTTAGATATAATGCAGGTAGGAGAACTAATTCGTGAGTCATCGAAATCAGCAAGAAACGTGTGAAGTGTACGTGGAAGAAGTTGACTCTAAAATATGAGGGTTTAGGATTCAGTGAAGGAAAATAACTAATATTAATAGGCGTATTGCTACACAATACGGCCGATATAAACGAAACATGTTCAGCCATGGAGATTACATTGTTCATCAAGTTCTGCTGGTTTCCCGCGGTGGACGCCCCCGTGCAAAGTGAAAGAAATCATAGGGGTGTCTTTCAATAAATACCAAGTTTCAAGTGAATTTGCGATGTAACGGCCGGGAAGAACGCTGGGGAAGAAGTCGGGAAAGACTGAAAAGAATAACAAAGTTTTCTGCTTTCTTCTTGGCGCTGAAAAGCCGGAAAAAAGAAAATCTTCGGAATTTTCAAAAATATTTCGTATATATTTGTTGCTGTCCGCTGTGGCGCACATGCCCGGTATGAGGAAAAGGGTGCACTGTTAATGTAAAAGGTCTTCAGTGGGTTGAACTGGCATATTTTGCCAGGGACGGTGCTTCGGTAATACTCGTATGCCACACGCCCTGCCGGCGACCTCGAGATAAGGCTTACCACAGCTGCATATATCGCATATATCGCCGACTGCGCAATTCATATCTTAGCTAAATCTAGCGAGAACTTCAAAATAAGCCGACGCACTTTATGACGATGCACACAAATGCGTGTTTCTGACCATTGCATCGAGTAAGAAAGACTATTTTCGTTTTCTGCTTATTTGCCTAGTTAGGCAAGATTAGTAAGCTTTTGGTTATTGTTAGCATCCATGTTGTAATCCCATCTGAGAAATTCTCACGTTTAACCTGCCGATAGTGCATGTATTGTAATTTTTGTTACTGCGTGAACTGAGAATGTACAGGCGTGAGCAAAAGTGTGCAGACCACGGGATCGCGTGGCCGAATGCATCAACACGCCATCTAGCGACGTGACGCCTGCTGTGGTGCGCATGCGCGTCCCGTCGTATCAGTTGGCCTCTCATGCCACTTTGTCTGACGCGGTTACGGCGCTCGTAGCCAAAACGACAACTGGGTGTCGCTTTCTTTGCTCCATAATATCGGTGCCGTTCCTTTACGTAGCGGCTGCGACTGGGCCGGTTCAAGCGCCGGGCTCGCGTCGTTTTTTTACACCGGTTGATTAGCCGAAGTAAACATAGGTAGCATCGCATAACCTGATGAAGCCAAGCACGCAAAATTAAGTTTTCTCAGCCCAGCTTGCCTTTGTCGCGGTAAGCCAAGTTGAACTTAAGTCAAAGTAAGTATAGCTGAAACTAATCAAACGTAGTTGAGAACGGTATCACCCAATAAAGTCAGGCGTAACTAGGTTTAATTAAGCCTAGTCCAGCTTGCTGTTTTCATGTTAAGTGAAGTTAAGCTTAGATGAGCCCAGAGAGTAGAGGTAAGTATAGCCAAATCTAATTAAGCATAGTTGATCATGCTATCTCTTAATCTAGCCGAGCGAAATTAGCCTAAAAAAGGCAAACCTGGCGCTAAAGGTGAAGTCATGCCCTCAAGCCCTCATTGCTGTTTGTTGATGGCGCATCATTTGCCACTTTTCCCATCTGCGTAATCTAAATATCTTGTTGCGCATTTTCAGACAAAAGAAAACTAGAATTTTACAGCCTGCTTGCGCTGTGTAAATTTACGTGAATAATTACTCTGCATTAAACACCTTTACTCCTAAGAGCGTCCTATGGAGCAACAGATGTCTCAATTAGGTGTAACTCGGCGTAATTTGCATAATTTGAGTACTTGACTACCTCGGGTGGGCTTCGATGTCACGCACATTAATCACTAACAATTATAATTAGCGTTAACGCCAATTAGATTCAATTTAGCTTACTGAGACTCGACTCGGTCAGGAGTAATTAGTATATTCCTGAGCTTGGATTCTCTGAGCTCATGGGAATTCGACTTCAATTACTTTAATTGGTTTAATGAGATATTGCTCAATTAAGCCTAATTATGATCCGATTAGATTGATGGCACCATGATCAAACACGCTTAATCAGATTTATCTATACTTACCTTGGCACTGCCTAATTAGCTTAGTTAGGCCTAATTAAAATAATTATGTCAGGTGAAACTCCAGTATCTATAGAGGGTGCTTGGTTGGATCTCAGGTTAATTAATCAGGCATAATTAGTATTCGTCTTAACTAACACTAATTACACGTAAATAAGCTTAATTATTTTGGAGTTGATAAGGAGTAATCAGTATTTTCCCGGGCTTGGCTTCTCTGGGCTCATGGGGAAGTCGACTTGGATTAGTTGGCCGCGGTTAGGTTTGCCTTATTTAGGCTAATTTCGCCCGGTTAAATTAAGAGACAGCATGATCAGCTATGCTTAATTAGATTTGGCTATACTTACCTCGACTTATCTGGGCCCATCTAAGCTTAACTTCGCTCAACATGAAAACAGCAAGCTGGACTAGACTTAACTAAACCTACTTACGCCTGACTTTATTAGGCGATGCCGTGCTCAACTATGCTTGTTTAGTTTCGGCTATACTTACTTTGGCTTAACGAGGCTCATTTAAGTTTAACTTGGCTTACCGCGAAAAAGGCAAGCTGGGCTGAGAGAACTCAATTTTGCGTGCTTGGCTTCATCAGGTTACGCGATGCTAGCTATGCTTACTTCGGCTAATCAACCGGTGTAAAAAACCACGCGAGCCCGACGCTTGAACCGGCCCTGTCGCAGCCGCTAGGTAAGAGAACGGCACAGATTCTATGGAGCAAAGAAAGCGACACCCATGCAGTTCTCGTTTTGGCTACGAGCGCCGTAACCGCGTCAGACAGAGCTGCATGAGAGGCCAACTGATACGATGGGACGCGCATGCGTAATGCAGCAGGCGTCACGTCGCTAGATGGCGCGTCGATGCATTCGGCCACGCGATCCCGTGGTCTGCACACTTTTGCTCACGCCTGTACGTTTGTACTGATATAGTCAATCTTGGACTCTGACTCCGGTCTTCTTACCACAGCCGGCAATCACTGGCGCTTGGAAGGAACCTACTTTTCAATTGTCCGTGCTTTTGTGGGGCATTTCGGAGGGCGCCGAGCCATTAGTACTCGGAATCTGCCCGGAGACTGCGTCCCCATAACGCGATTGTGATATCCTCCAAAACACAAACAAAACGACACTTTGTACATTCCAAAATGTGTTCGGCGAAAGCGTGTGGCCATTCCACTGATTATGCCATGTCTTTTTTTCTTTTACACTCTCAGTGGCATAAGACACAAACCTAATGGGTGCGTGTTTTCTTCTTTAATTTTTTTAAAACCGCGAATCGCAGCGAGACGCGAGCCTCATCTTCCTCCGTTCGCGCGTTAGTATTTTCTCGCGCTTTGCGCATCGTGCAAACGCCATCCGCGTTCCAGCTCTTAAGTTGACGGACCCTTTGTAAATTGGAACGTGTATTCCGTGAACGCCTGGGTCCATTGAGATGGCGTTGGTCAGAATGATTGCAAACTCGGGGCACAGCGACGCTACGCAAGCAAAGCGCGAGCGCTATAGAGTCCGATGCGACCGGCGTCCGTCTGCGCATCCCGGCGGCCACCTGGCTCCGTGCCAGAGCTCGGATGGACGGACGGACGGACATGGACGGATGAACGGACGGACGGACAGACGGATGGATGGACGGACGGACGCCGGAAGAAGGTCGGACGGACACCGGATGGACGTGAACATGAGACATTAAAGGCTTTCACCTTAAAGATTACACCATCCACCGCTAAAGGGAACCATGTGTAGATGCGAAGCAGCGGGCGCTAACGCTTACACCTGCGGCGGCGTTGACGCTGGCGCTCATCGCAGCGTTGCGCAGGAGAGAAAACTGGGGAGGCGCAAAGCACGCAGTGATGGAGCGGTGTTTCCTACTGGAACATGCCAATCGCTACTAATGGGCAATGAGAGACAGAAGACTCCGACTGGACACAGAGACCCGCAGTCCGCTTTTAGTTAACGCGCACGCTGTGAATTTTTCATCGTTCGACAACGCACAGGAGAAATCTCCCACCGGCACCACCTTGCAGGTCAAGATCCATTGCCATATATACGGGGTGGCCAGTGAACGGTTGTGCAGCGCGAGCAGTCGGTTTTTTCAACCAAGAAACTCGCTAGCAGACGCTGCCTGCGTCGGCGTTGCGTGGCGAGAGAGGGGGAGCGTAGGAGAGGATAGAGGGGGGAGGGGACGCGCATGCGCATTGGGTGTGTGGTTGCCACGGGGGGGGATGCCTAGAGGAGAGAGATGGGGGAGGGGACGCGCATGCGCAGTGAGGGTGTAGACGCCGCGGGGAGGGATGCCTAGAGGAGAGAGAGGGGGGACGCGTAGGAGAGGAAAGGGAGGGGCAGGGGACGGGCATGCGCAATGGGGGTGTAAGCGCCGCGGGAGGGATGCCTAGACGGGGGAGGGGGACGCGCATGCGCAATGGGTGTGTAAACGCCGCGGGTGGGAGAGATACCTAGAGGAGAGAGAGGGGAAGCGCAGGAGAGGAGGTGCGTGGGGAGGGTTTGCGCATGTGGAGTAAGGGTGGTCAGGACGCACACCAGCAGCACTACCGCCGGACGGACGGACGGACGCCGGACGGACACCGGACGGATGGACACCGGACGGACGGACACCGGACGGATGTGAGCATGAGACATTAAAAGCTTTCGCCTTAAAAACACTTGTGTGCAACTTACATTTGAATAGATTCACTGCTGCCTTCTCTCCTCATCAAAAACAAATTGGCTTTAGTAATGAGCCACCGTTTCGCGTTAGCACCCAGACTAAAAGAACTGACCTATCATATAAATGAAATAGCTATTCACATATTGTAGGTGAAAGAGAGAGTGCTTTTAATTCCTTGCATATATTCGCAGGTGCATCCACATCTCTCCAGTAACTATTGGCTCCATTATTTTTCAGAATTACCCTCAACCAAACGTACCAGTTCTACCAAGACGATCAGGGGAAGTACAACATTTTTAATACAACAGCAAGCTCACGTGAGGAGCTATTTCTCATACTTGTAGTTTTGCTGAACCACCTCGTTGGACTTTTTTCATTCATAAACTTGGAAATATCTCGTCGATTTGAGCGAAGTTTGCCCACAAACATAGAAGGGCATCTTCCTAATGGGATGACTGAATACATACGATGAGACGCCATTGTGCCGTGGTCGCGTGTTAAAAAATCTTGCTAATCGCTTAGACATAGAATTTGCCTTGAAATTAAGTAAACAATAGCAGCTGTGAAAATAGCGTCACAAATCAGTGAGGTCACAAATCGTTGAGCATGGCAACCGTCTTAAAAACGAAAACGTATGCGATTATTGTAATCGTACAAAAGAATTTGAAACTACCAAAATATCACACTGCAAATGCCTCAAAACGGCGCTTTTCGACAATAATTTTGCTTAATGCCTTTTTAATCGCAGCTCCACCTCATGGATCATACAAGTTTCTGTACAGTGACCCCCCAGTGTGCTGTTGTAGAATATAAGAGTTTTACCTTCAACACTGCAGGTAAGATTACACTCACCAACTTTGTCCTTGGCAATATGCATGAACCAATGCAACTTCTTTGCTGATAAGTCACGTAAATATGCAATGAAATATGTGATTTTGCAATATGCACATTGCAAGTAAGAATACCTTGTACAGGCTGCTGATAACTTCTCTAGCAAGGTGAATATAGGTTTATTTCCAAGTGAAGCCGCGAAAAGGCACGACAGCTCGCGAAGTTCAAACGACAAAGTTCTTTGTGAGATTTCGGGGCCCTTACTTCCGAGCAAACAGTTTCATGAAGAGTGTCACGACGCGGTGCTCACTGTCCTTAATTTTACAGCTATCAAGTTATGCCAATGTTGCGTACTTTCATGGATGTCATAACAGCTTTACTGAAAAAATTTGAAACAGCACCAGTTCAAAATGCACTGAAAGCACTAAATGCTTCAAGCGCACTACTAGAATTCCTCAATAACATATGGTCAGCGGCTACTCCTCCTTTCAG
This sequence comes from Rhipicephalus appendiculatus, assembly GCA_030522465.1. Taxonomy (NCBI): domain Eukaryota; kingdom Metazoa; phylum Arthropoda; class Arachnida; order Ixodida; family Ixodidae; genus Rhipicephalus; species Rhipicephalus appendiculatus. The sequence goes on from JALIZH010027113.1 coordinate 51,035, forward strand.
AGTGAAGTCAAGGCAGTGACAGTCATGCAGCGAGCCGCAAGGGTGCTAATGTAGCACCTATCTAAGTTCCGCATGAACCTGCAAGGGCTTCGTGCGGAACGTGTAGGAACATGCAGAATACGCAGAGTGTTCACGCAGGAGGCAGCCGGAAATAAAACATGTACAACTGTCGGCAAATTAACGTGCAGGCAAAAGCTACGTTGCTTTGTAAGATGAAATATGTAAGAATACAGAAAATTTTTACTTTTCCTGGTATCACGGAACGCTGAGGAACACTCATGAAGCAGAGAAGCAACGGGAAAAATGGGCAAATTTTGAAAGAGCGAAAGGAATGTGACTATGTATAAAGACCATAGGTCGGCGAACTCACTCGTGAGTCGACTCACTCTTACTCACTCAGACTCAGATGAAGCCGTGAGTCTGAGTCTGAGTGAGTCCGGGTGAGTAATATTCTGGTGAGTCTGAGTCCGAGTGAGTCCGTCTGAAAAAAATTTTCGTGAGTGTGAGTCCGAGTGAGTCCGGCTCAGGAAATTTTTGATGAGTCTGAGTCCGAGTGAGTCCAAAGCGCAAGATATGTTTCTTGAGTGAGTCTGAGTGAGTTCCACTTTTTTGTGCCGACCGATGGTCTTATTCCCTCATCTTCTGCATTACTATAAGCCTTACCTGGATTCACGTTTACACTCACGTCTACTCACACGTATTCCAAAGCAGTATCGTTCATGCACCATTTCAATATTTATTGATCAGATGCGTGAATTACGTAGGGGGGTGCCATGACCTCCCCCCCCCTCCCCGCCAGCTTTTCCAGGGACGTTCTTGATAAATATATTTTATGTTGTCATCTCTTTCAATAAAAATGACCCTACGGGTTTGCGAGCACTTATAATTCGTATTCGAACGTACTATATGAAAAGGCGCCAAGAAGAGCACCGATTACGTGGGATATTTGTGTTAATGCGCATCGATACCATGGTCGAAAAAGCTAATTCTAGGCTAACGGACTCATGATTCGACTCACCCGGACTCACTCAGACTCAGATCGAGTCGTGAGTCTGAGTCTGAGTGAGTCCGGGAGAGTAATGTTTCGGTGAGCTTGAGTCTGAGTGAGCCCGCTTGAAGAAAATTTTCGTGAGTGTGAGTCCGCGTGAGTCCGGCTCAGGAAAATTTTGGTGAGTCTGAGTCCGAGTGAGTCCTAAGCGCAAAATATATTTCATCAGTGAGTCTGAGTGAGCTCCACAAGTTTTGCCGACCTATGATAAAGACAAGCAAAAAAATAACGCAGTTTTACGAGCGTATGTGCCATTGAGTTTAATTATGATAATAACATTTGTCATTTACTGTACAAGTAATAAAATCTCATGAACTACCACACCGTGAAATAAAACTTTATGCTTAATTTAGAAGGCGAATAAGTACATGCGGAGAGTTTGTGCGATGTGTGAAGGGACTAAGAGGGGACATAATATTACCAGGAAAATATTGGTAACAACAAAAAGCAAAGGACTGAATGTTGTCATGAGCTTAGAAAATTGAAGGGATGCGGTGAAGATTGTTGCAGTAAAGGTGACTGAAGACATGGCACACAGCTCTGTATTCTACAAAAAAAAAACGAAACAGGCTTCCGATGTGACAATGTTTCAGCGATAACCCGCGCTCATTTTGTACGGAAATCGTATATGACTCACTTCGAGTTTACGTTGCCTATTTCAATTAACGTAAATGGGCATTCACGATATCTCATTTCAGGTGATGCGGAGAGAGCAGACTCGGCTTCTGAACAGGCAACGAAGCCCTATTGCACCCTCTGGGTCCGCCACAATACAGTTATGCAGAGCCACACGTGTTGCGAGAGGTTCTTCAATACGACTTGTGATACTTCGAACCTACATGTCATGTACGACGTCGCCACCTGTGCTTCCAGTGCCAAGTAAAAAAGAAATATTCGGCAGCATTTAGAAACAGCTGTGCTAATATACGGAAGAACACTCTTGACAGCCTTGCTGTGCCAAAAATATATTTTCTTGATATTCGTAGGGTTCTTCACATCAAGGGCAGTTCAATAATAAACGATGGTTTTAATTGGATTTCGTTGTGTTTTCCGTGTTGCGAGAACATTTGTGTCCAGAACTAAGAAAATGTCAGGAGGAATAAAGTGAGTTAATCTTTATCATGAGATTCCCATGATATCTACAATATGCTGCGATTAGACTTGTGATTGTACATAGATTTCTGTGTACCTTTTGTGCTGTTTTGTCATTATTGACAACCGCACGATGAAAACTATAAATGTAGCAAAAGTAGAGCCACCGGAGCCACACCTAGGCAACAGCCTGTTCTTCAGCACATTTCTGAAGCAATAAAAAGCCGCTCTATATCACCTGATAATCTGAACAAAAAAACAAGACACAAATGACAGTGTTCTGGGGCATCCGTCGGCAGTCATCATTTTCAGTCGTACGTGAGTCTAACGTGTAGCTCCTCTTGGTTGTCGGAGCGCTTAAATGAAATAACTTGGCTACCCAAGCATGATGCCACGCGTGGCGCTACAACATTATTTACAACTGCGCGAAATAAATAACGTGGTAATCCCAGTCTAGATCACCGTATGTATAGAGAAAATTGAGTTGATATATACGTGTCTTTACTGGAGCACTTGTAGTTGCATATACCGGGTGTCCCAGCTATCTTTAGCCAAGCGTTAAAAAATACAATATTACAGGCAGACAAGGCAAATCAGTTGCATATTGCTTACAGCCATCTTGCGCACCAGAGACAGTTTTTTCTGTCGTAATTACCTATTTGTTAATTAGGACTAATTAACCAAATTGCTAATATTGACTTCAGGCAAGAAATGGGACTTGCGAAGTTCGAGAGCGTCTTCAGAAACACCCATTGCATTATTTGCGATAAAGAAAGTCTTACGCGTACCGTTTTGTTCATGCTGCAAAGAAAGCCCGCGAAATACAAAAGAAGACCACGTGACTAGCGCAATCGCGCGCCGTGACCGTGCTGCTCTCAAACGTGGTTTGAGCGAACGAAATCAGCTGCGGCCGCGATCCGCCGGCTCCGTTGCAGCGGCACGCCAATAAGTTGGCGGTGGTTTCTTGGCCCGTTGCCAGCCATGTGGCGCGCGTAACTGTGCAAGTTCTAGCGAGCGCGGTCGAAGAAACGACAAGGCACGGAAAGAATCCGACACAAGCGAATGTTTGTTCCCTCTTCATGTTTGTTCCTTCTCACCTATCAGACGCAGTCAGACTTAAGGCATAAACATTTGTTCATGAGCATTAATATATAATGCATTTGTAAAGTGGCATAAACTGTTACAGCGGTGGACAGTATAGCGATCGTACTTATATGCAACATGCACCTACACAAGCACATGACGTACACGTATCAAATACGTCATGAAGCAAAAGGTGCGATATGAATGTGTTCTTGGCAACTGCAATAACTTTCTTAGTCAAATGCAATCAAAGGACAAAGTTCCAATCTTCCAGTCGTCTTTTAAATGCGAAGCATTTCTTAGCGAACTTCGGCGACTTTGAGCGTATCTATCTATCTAGCTATCTATCTATCTAGCTATCTATCTAGCCGCCTACGACTTTGTGCTCTCCTGGCCGTATCGTTAATGGGATTTATACCAAATTTGGTATGTCATAACATGACTGTATGACGAACATAAATGGCTGGTCATATCATGAAAATCATGACTAACTTGTCATGAAAAGTATTATTTACATGCCACGCTCATGGCGCGCTCGCGGCCGTTTCGTTAGCTTGATATACACCAAGTTTGGGATTGAGTGACGTGACTGTATGACGAACATAAATGACAGGTGGTAATATGCAAATAATGACGTGCATGTCATGAACAACATGATTTGATTTACATGCCACGCTCATGGCGCGCTCGCGGCATTTTCGTTAGCTTGATATACACCAAATTTGGGATTGAGTGATGTGACTGTATGACGATCATAAATGACAAGTGGCAGTATGGAAATCATGACATGTCATGAGCGACATGACTTGCATGCCACGCTCATGGCGTGCTCGCGGCCGTTTCGTTAGCTTGAGATACACCAAATTTGGTATTGAGTGACATGACTGTAAGGAACGTAAATGACAAGTGGCAATATGGAAATCATGACATGTCATGAGCGACATGACTTGCATGCCACGCTCATGGCGTGCTCGCGGCCGTTTTGTTAGCTTGATATACACCAAATTTGGGATTGAATGACGTGACTGTATGAGGAACATAAATGACAAGTGGCAATATGGAAATCATGACATGTCATGAGCGACATGACTTGCATGCCACGCTCATGGCGTGCTCGCGGCCGTTTCGTTAGCTTGAGATACACGAAATTTGGTATTGAGTGACATGACTGTATGACGAACATAAATGACAAGTGGCAATATGGAAATCATGACATGTCATGACCGACATGACTTGCATTCCACGCTCATGGCGCGCTCGCGGCCGTTTCGTTAGCTTGATATACACCAAATTTGAGATTGAGTGACGTGACCGTATGACGAACATAAATGACAAGTCGTAATATGGAAATCATGACTTGTCATGTGCGACATGACTTGCATGCCACGCTCATGGCGTGCTCGCGGCCGTTTCGTTAGCTTGAGATACACCAAATTTGGTATTGAGTGACATGACTGTATCATGAACATAAATGACAGGTCCTAACATGTAAAACATGACATGCAAATTATGTAAAGCATGATTTGCTCCTTCCTGGCGGCTTCGCATTAGATCGATTCCCACAGTGCGTGGGATCTGCCGGCTTTTTGTTAATGTATTGTTAACAAAGCGTCTAGCAATAAACACAGCAGCTTATAACACACTTATGCTGTCCATGGCAGAATACACGATGAGAAACTAATTGCATGAAAAGTCGCTTGATAGGTAGAAGTGCTTATTTTCTCCCGAAAGCAATGACACTATCTGGAACACTAATTCAGGATTCACCCCGATCTCTTGGTGAACCTTTCGCAACTGGCTTGATGGTCACAAGCTTACGCCCAAATTTCCGGTGGTACAGAGTTGACTGTGGCTCTGTAATTTAGGATGCATGAAGTGAACAACCATGTTAATCTACTCAGTTACGTTAACTGGAGAAACTCTGAAATCAATGTCATGATGGTAGAGCTTTTGAAGGCTGCACGGACATTTTTGGGCTGTATATTTGTTTCCATCCATGACAATAGCCAAAGCACAAAGACAAAGCCCTATGTGACTATCTCTGGGACACTTTCTCAAAGACGTAGCTCGCATGCACCGCTAATGATTTGGCTTTTGGAAACACGCGGGTCGACTCACGTGGCCGTCCGTGTGAATGATGGGGCACAATTGTGCTAGCTCTTGGATATTACGCAGCCGCTGTTTATGCTCGAAGTTTTTGCATAAGGCGCTTGCGGGCCTCCCTTCATGAATTTGAATCGATGCCTTCAACTGAATGTGCGTTGGATTAGAAAAAAATGGACCTGAATCTGTACAACCCAAGTGGATAATTTGAAAAACTGGTAGTTACCAAGTTTAGCCAGGTACGATATACGATATAGCTAAGTCTTTAAAATGCTGGAATAAACCTTCCCATAACCTGGCTAAACTTGGTAACACCAGCAAAACCTAGCTAAACCCTTCCAAAAACTTAAACTTGGGAAAAGTTAGGCCGATTCTCTCCTCCGTTGTTTTCCCCAACCTTGAACCCCGAGTGCAATCTAGTTAGAGTTTCTCCCAGACCGCAGGTTTTTTTAAAAAAATAAGGATGTAACGATACTCAGGCTCCGGTCGTCATCGCACACGAACTCTACTTCGAAGCGGAAATACTTCGCCACACGTACTGTTACGTTGAAATGACTAATTAACACAAATCTCGTTAATCAACCTATGAATTATTAACTTTAGTGAAGGTGTTTATATCGAAAGGTAGCAAGCGAAATTTAGTGGCATACCTATTTATTAAAATTGGAGGTCTTAATAATCCAAGGCCAAGGAAATGACCCAGGCCATACCGAAACAGAGCGCGTCGTGTGCGCCAGAACTGCAACCAGTGTGTTACGTCGCACAGGAACTTCACGTGACAAACTTTGATCAAAGGCGCATCGTAGCACAGTCTGGTCGGGAAAAACGGCAATTTGTCTCAAATACACAAGCGCACCGCATATTATATGAGTTTCATGGGTAGTCTTCATCTGTTTCTATCTTAAACTCTAAATAAAAATAAAAAGCTCTTTCGCTTGTCTACGAGAAGCGCCACAGTGGCAGACGCGAAGTTTCTTGCTGTACACTGAAAACAAAAAGTGGAAATTACGATCCTCTGGGGTACACCGCTAAAGAATCACATAATCGGAAAACGTCACACGCAATGACTGCCCTTACCGAACGCACACGCACGCACAGAAGCTCTTTCTCTCTCTCTCTTACACACACACACGCACACACGTACACACGCACACACACATGCACGCACACACACATGCACGTACACACACACACACACAAACCAACACGGAGCCAATTCAAGCCAGCAATGTTAAATTACACCTATATTCTATATTTCCATTCCGAACCGGTCCACATGCGTGACATCCATTTTCATCCATAAAGCCGCAAGGAACTGTTTTTCAATGAGCGCGCCTCAGACACACCGCGCTCTGCTTTAGGCACGCTGCGTGTTAAGGGTAAAGCGCCCGGTGCATACTGATGCGCCTTGTTTCATACCTGTATACCATTGTGCATCGATTCAATATTGAATAAATGAACTTTTCAGTGCCGCAGAAGACGTCGGCGCCGTGGCTTAGTTGGTTAAAGCGCCTGTCTAGTAAACAGGAGATCGTGAGTTCGAATCTCACCGGTGCCTGCAGCATTCTTTTTTTTTTCTTGGGCGCGTCGGTCGTTAGAGATAGCAATTTTTATTATCTTTTTTTGTTCTTTGTTTTTGACGTGTGCGTTCTGCCCTGCGTGCGACGGTTGTGTCGGGGCTGTTGTCAGTTGCTTCCTGGATAACTTCTGTTCGTGGCTATAAGATTCATCCAGTAGGGAAAGAAACGTTACTTCACAATAGCCCATTTAATACCCAAAGCATCTCCACTACTTTTTGACCAGTTTAAGTGTTGACCGTATGTTTTAAAAAACAGCCGTATATGAATGACTCTCGGTTGACTGCAATTTGAACAGCTTTAGAGTTGTTTTTTTCCCCCTAATATTACGGGTTGCTTCTGTGCGGCTTGCTGTATGTTCTTTGTCTGTCACCGCCTCGGTCAGTATGTGGTAATAATAAGAAGGCTATTGGCCGTGTGGTCAAACAACGAGGCTATACGACTCGCACACCGAGGCAGCGTGATATACCGTCTAGAATGGCGTTTTCAATGGGGATAGCAGGGGAGGAAAAGGGCCATAAATGGCAGTGCTGAGATGCATTTTAACGCAATAGCGTAAAGAGCTCGTTTCGCACAAATTCCGGCGTCGGCGTCGGTGTCGGCGGCGGCGTCGTTGGTTGTGAGCGAAAAATCATCATCCTGTCCGTGACCGAAAAATCGAGAAAGATGCAAACAAAATAAATAATAAAAAAAAACTCCGGGTCCGAGTGAGGATCAAACCCTGGTCGTCTGCGTGGCAAGCAGGTGTTCTACCACACAGCCACGCTTCTGCTTGGAATTACTTCGAAAATAACTTCCTCTGCTTGGAAATGCAGTGAAAATAACTCATGTTTTACAAATACAGGCGTCACAATACAACATGCAATATCGCAGTAATATTGCGTGGTACAAGCGTACATTGCCATCGGGCGTCAGAACATGTGAATATCATAATGACATCGTGGTTCAAAGCCGGCCACCCATTACCAAAGGCACACACGTTACTGGGCGTATTCCCTTAAGACCACGTAGTGGGTGCAAAGCAAGTTCGAAGACATTTCCCGCTCATAATTGCTCGTGGTTTAAAGAATGCTACCCATTACATAGTATGCACTAAGTGATTGAAGTACGCACTAGGGACAGGATATCTCTATCGCGTTCAAATCTTAAAGGCGAAGCTTAAAGGCGAAGCTTAAGTCCCCCAATTTTTTTCTGCAAGCCATGGCTGTCACTCGGCAATCGTCAAATGGCAATCACTTGCGCCACATTAGTTGTCCACGCAGCGCGTGTTGACTACGTAATATGGCCAAGTGGAAGTAAAGACACGTCTCAACCATTGGGTTCTTTATTGTCACCGAGAAAACGATTCATTTCCAACGCGGGTCGTGGCTCTTGATGATGGGTGCCGAGTACCGCGTTTCCGGTGAGCTTGGAGACTTCAACCAGCTTTGAACTCCTGCCCCGTTTGCACCAGGAGTATGGTGAAAGAGAGGACGCTCGCAGCAGTCTGCAAAACAATGGTTTTATGCAGCTTGGTGACGATCACTTTTCAAAAAATTGGGCATTTGCACGCGCTGAGAGCAATTTATTCATTTGTGGTACAGTTGAATAAAATGCAAATAAACTGGGCTCATTTGCAGCAACTGGCTACTCTACGCATTTGGTTTTGAATCTGCCAATGCATATTGCCACGTGTGTTATTTTGATATGCTTGGTTTAAACCGACAAAGACTGTGATGAATGTTCTGCGCAGATTGCGCCTCAGTGTTCGAGAAGCTTCGCGTTTGTAGTAGATCGTTTTGTTAACATTGCGCACAGCACACGAACACTCAAGAATATTCCAGAGCTTGTGCGACCACAAGTGATAAGACTGGAACGTTCGACGCATGCTGTATAACAGACGGCACGTCCCAACCATGATCAGCTTATCGACGGCCGACGCTCTGTTCGCCGCTATCAGTGTATCAGTGCACAGCGTGCTATGCTTGCTGTAGTTTGACTTTCGGTTTCCCGGCCACAAGTTCGGCCAAATAAAGAGTGTCAACTTGGACACGCCGACTGCTGACTTCGTCGACGTCACGACCACGTGACAATATGATAGAGGTCATACACGCTTGCGCAGTTTTTGTGCCTGCGCGTAATTGGTAGCAATTAATGTTTCCACGCACGGCTAAACTATTCAGGAATATCGTCACGTGTCACGGGGCTCGGCAGTTTATGGAATTTACCAGTTGATATAGACAACGCCATTGAAGAATGTTGGTGCTACTTATTGCAGCTGTACGAAATGTGGTATGCAGGATGGGGGAGCCAAGAAAAAAAAAACTATTTTTTTTTTCACACAGACATTCAGCGTAAACTTAAGCATATCTTAACATAAAAACTAAAATGAGAGCGAATTAAACTAGGGCTATTGTGTTTCTTAATGAACTAACCTCTTCCTCCGGAAAGGTCTTGCTAAATGCCATTTGTTTAGGTCAGCAAATACAGGGAAGGTACTCGCAATCGCGTCACTATCACGGTCCAGCAACGAGAAACGCTAGAGAATAAAAATAATAAAATGGTTGCGAAGCAGCAGAAAATTTTATCCGTATCGCTTCTGCTGTCACAAATTTCTGAGGGTTATGACACGTTTACTTGTGATTATTCATAGGCTAGATTAAAAAAAATGTTCAGAGAAGTTTACCAGCCACACAAGACACAGCTTCAGAGCGTTAGTCACCGAGTGAAGATGTGTGTATATGAGTGCCTTTTTTCGTCCATGTCTTCCGTGCACTTTTAGTTCTTTTTGAAATGGATTACCAACCAGCCCAAACTGCCGCGTGAGTGCAGAAAGTTCGCGCTCTTAAGCGTAATTTTCCTGCCACACATTGTGAAGTGTACCTAAAGATCAAACTGAATCACGCTTAGTGCACCAAAATGTGCGATACTGCAAAGGCGACTCACGGATACAAGCAGGCTTTTATCCAGCGTGAAGAAGCCAAAGGCATTAGTGCACAGCTTATCTGAGTCCAAGGCGGCTTTGAAGAAGGCAAAATCTAGCAGTGATTGAGGGAGAGAATGAGAATGAAATAGGGAGGTGAAGTTAATGAATGCATAGGAAATGTTTTTGTGGAAGAACTGTGTTTGCAATCAAAACTTACCTGCGCGATAACTTCTTCAGAAAGACGAGACGTTGGTATTGCATCCAGCATGTCTCGCAGTTTCACGCACTGAAAGGGTGCATCAAAGTGTTCTTCCTGTACATCATGTGCTTTGCTTAAGAAACGCTATTTTATTGAAATTTTGCAATGATCAACAGATACAGTACCTTCGAATTACACTTCATGTTTTAACAGGGTGGTGCCCTTAACCGAAAAATAACGGATATATAACGTTCTGTGAAAACCATGAACTTTGCAATACCAATAACAAGTGGGCTTTCAATGGAGACGCCAAGTCGCGAGAGTCGATACACAGAGATTTTTTGAGGGCGTGAAAGCAAGACGAAAAAATTTTGTTACTTCAGCATGCAAAAGTACTTTCAATTTACTGCACTCAATTGGTTGTGATTTCGTTCCCTTACCGAGGCAAGGCGGTAGGGTAGACGCTCTTATCTTTCTGGATGCATACATTCTTGTTAAGCAACATGTATGTCATGACTCTTGCAGAAGGAAGGGGAAGATGGAAGCTTGCGATGAAAAAACCGCTAGGCCTGCGCAGAACGCGCAGCACAGTCACAGCGAAAGCTGGGAGAGCGGCCTTTCTGAACCTTTTTTAAACACTCTTGGGGCAACTACTACAAGCGCAATTGCATGGTACCCACTACGTCATAAATCATCATAATTTTTGTGTAGTGGGGAAGCGTCTACTATGCAATTATTCGTCATTCTTCGGAAAAGCGCGGTACCCGCTACACTCTTGTGACGTATTATGTGCACTTTGTTGATGCTGTGGCTGACGACGATGAAGAATTATGCCTGAGGCTTTTGTAATGGGTTGGAGCATTGAACGACCCACTCGTTACGCAATTCGCATTGTGTGACGCCTGGTTCTTACTTTACTGCTCTAAAACGCTTTACAACACACGTTAACGCGATTCCTTACCCGATATGAAGCCTGCCTAGGGTCAGTTTGCACCGCAGTTTCAAGCAGTGGCGTAGCCCAGTGGTAGAGTGCCGAGATGCCACGCAGAGGACCCGGGTTCGATTCCCAATCTGTCACAGGTGTTTTTTTTATTTATTTAGTTTTTTTTCTTATTTCGTGCGATATTGGTTACGGACACCGGCGGCGGCGGCGGCGGCGGACAACTACGGCGCATAAACGACTCTTGTTGTGATCTCATAACAGCTTTCGGTGTAAAATCTGTAAACGCGGGTTGTGTGTTTCAGCCGGCGTTTCGACAAGTGGAGTTGTCTTCTTCAAGGCTAGAGTTCTAGCCTTGAAGAAGACAAGTCCACTTGTCGAAACGTCGGCTCGAGCACGCTACCCCTGTTTACGGATTTTTTCATGACTCTTGCAGAAACCACAAACATCATCTCAAGCTTTTCTGCCAGAGTTGAATTTTACACAGACTGTAGATGCGTGCACTAACTAGTTCACCTCCTCCCATCACCTCCCTAATTTCTCCATTTAAACTAGCCACTACCATGAGCACTATTGTAGAGCCTAGGGGGACGTGATGAGGCTGGATTCCGCGGCTCCCTTAGACAGCCGATACTTTAGTTTTCTACAGGGAGCAGTTTTCAATATAGTTTTCACAAATGATCAACGCTTACCTGGTCCTTGAGGTTGGTCGAGGACAGCACCAGCTCGAGGAGCTCAATAACTATGTACACACAGTAGCACGCCGAAAACAACAGCTTTATGAAAGACTCTCCGGGGTGCGTGACGATATAAGCACTCGTGCAGAGGATAACGAGCGACGAAGTGACTGACAAAAGCGTGGAGAACTGAAGTATCTCATTAAGTCTTGCGGCGATGTGGCCCAACTTGAGGTACTTCAGTCTCAAATCCTGAAGCATGGTGAAGGTGTTATGTGGAAGGTCAGCAGAAGTGCCATGTCGGACCGCGAGGAGCGTTGAAGCAGAAAGGTGACTAGTGTATTCCGACAAGACGCGATATATTAACCTAGCTAGGGCGTGGGCCTCGGCGGACGCGACGTAGACAACGAATACGGAGGCCACCGACCAAATTGAGGTCACCACAGCCGCGGCCACCGCATCATGATTGGCCGAGAACTCTTGGTACATCGCGTACCGGGTCACGACGCACGCAGTGATGGTAGTCCATCGCGCCACTCCCCACCATCTGCTGGCCGAGAACAAGCATTCGGGCTCATTTGCTGGTTGGTAACGGATGCGCTCTTCGAATGTCACCATATCGTTGAGAATGGAGACGAACTTCGTGCCGAATACCACGTACATCGTTATGCCGGCCGTTCCTTTGATATACATGGCGACGACCAAGATGTTGAACACCGCGACGGAAAACACTCCTTCGCTCAGCTCATTGTACAGTATGAACATCAGTATGCTGGCCTCAAATGCGATGCAAACGCTGTTGAGCACGATGCCGTAAATGGCGTCCCAAGACCTCCAGTGGCTCTCAAACCGTAGACCTCCTTTGCGGGGTGCTTTAGCTACTAAACAAAGACCCGTAAGCCTGCTTACCTTTGTGGTAATGTCAAACTCTTTCTCAAGAAAGCTCATGGTTGACTGCTCTGCTGCACGACGTAGAACAATTGTTCTTTGTCTAGTAGCTCTTGAAAATCTAGTTTCCTTTACGCCGCTCACTGTGCCGGGGTCTACGCGTAAAACCACCGAAAATTCTGAGTAATCCTACAGGTTAGAATGTGCGCTCAGAATTTATATCTTTGGAAAGGCGAGTGCGGAACGTACAGTCATAACCGGGGTCACTATAAAATGATTTGGCTGTATATAGCTGGATTAGCTCTTTGATTTTGATAGCTAACCGACTACTAAAGAAGTCATACACAGAATAAAAGTTTTGCTTTAGTACATCAAAGAAATAAGTATTGCTGCCTTTAATTTCTATCTCTGTAATATAATGAGCAGTCGGAAATCTATATGCTGAAAAGTCGCAAAAAAATACCTAACATTTGCTTCAGGCGGAACTGCGGTAATCGCAATGTCCAACTTCGCGTTTTTTGTGGACCCGGGCCTCGCATCAAGTGCGATTCTGAGCAGCTTCTAAGAAAATGAGAAGTCACTCACAGATGCAGCAGCATTGATATTATTACAGATAATATCATGCCACCGAGTCCAGAATACTATTTCCATTCATGCTTATATCCTTTCGTACTCAATCTCGCCCAGGAGAGCCGCCATGGTCGCGTGCCTAACAAATGCACTGTCCATTGACTGAAGATTCCCGCAAAGTTTACGAAAGTCGATTTCTTCCTTCGAGTGCGAACAATTGAATATGTAACGCATGCGCTATGAAACAGGCTCCCTTTCCCAACTGCACATTGTGCGCTCCTTTTGTCTTGTAAATGCTTCCTGGCCTATAGCATTAGTTACCTAGCTAATTGCTATTCAAGTCAGCTCATTTCACAATCCACTCTCGCTGCCGCTTCGAGTGCATCTGATGAGAGGCACCGTGTTCAACTTGACGTGTCTTCTGTGCCGCTGATGCCGCCATAATGAATGTGCATTTTTACATGAATAGCAAGGCAACGATGTGAAGCCTATTCATATGGCCGATGTGCTTAATACATCGCGTCCTTCTCTTTCAATGCGTTATGAGAGATGGATCACGTGCATCCGCGAAGATGAATTACAACATCTTTAAAAGCTAGTTTCGGTTCTTACTGTACCCTGACGTCACGATACGGTATAAGCTTCTCGTCAATTGATCGAGCAAGATATCGCGACGCTACCACGGGCGCTCTGCTCCGTGGCTCCGTTGGTGACGCACAAGTGGCCATATTAAGGCGAACGCCTTTAATGTCTCATGCTCACGTCCGTCCGGTGTCCGTCCGTCCGGTGTCCATCCGTCCGGTGTCCGTCCGGCGTCCGTCCGTCCGTCCGTCCGGCGGTAGTGCTGGTGGTGTGCGTCCTGACCACCCTTACTGCACACGCGCAAACCCTCCCCACGCACCTCCTCTGCTGTGTTTCCCCCCTCTCTCGTCTAGGCATCCCCTCCCGCGGCGCTTACACCCCCATTGCGCATGCGCGTCCCTTGCCCCTCCCTCTCCTCTCCTACGCTTCCCCCTCTCTCTCCTCTAGGCATCCCTCCCCGCGGCGTCTACACCCTCACTGCGCATGCGCGTCCCCTCCCCCATCTCTCTCCTCTAGGCATCCCCCCGCGGCAACCACACCCCTAATGCGCATGCGCGTCCCCTCCCCCCTCTCCTACGCTGCCCCTCTCTCGCCACGCAACGCCGACGCAGGCAGCGTCTGCTAGCGAAGTTTCTTGGTTGAAAAAACCGACTGCTCGCGCTGCACAACCGTTCACTGGCCACCCCGTATATATGGCAATGGATCTTGACCTCCAAGGTGGTGCCGGTGGGAGATTTCTCCTGTGCGTTGTCGAACGATGAAAAATTCGCAGCGTGCGCGTTAACTAAAAGCGGACTGCGGGTCTCTGTGTCCAGTCCGAGTCTTCTGTCTCTCATTGCCCAGCAGCGATTGGGATGTTCCAGTAGGAAACAACCGTCCATCACTGCGTGCTTTGCGCCCCCCAGGTTTCTCTCCTGTGCAACGCTGCGATGAGCGCCAGCGTCAACGCCGCCGCCAGTGTAAGCGTTAGCGCCCGCTGCTTCGCATCTACACATGGTTCCCTTTAGCGGTGGATGGTGTAATCTTTAAGGCGAAAGCCTTTAATGTCTCATGCTCACGTCCGTCCGGTGTCCGTCCGACCTTCGTCCGGGGTCCGTCCGTCCGTCCGTCTGTCCATCCGTCCGTCCGTCCGTCCGTCCGTCCGTCCGTCCGTCCATCCATCCGTCTGTCCGTCCGTCCGTTCATCCGTCCATGTCCGTCCGTCCGTCCATCCGAGCTCTGGCACGGAGCCAGGGTGGCCGCCGGGATGCGCAGACGGACGCCGGTCGCGTCGGACTCTATAGCGCTCGCGCTTTGCTTGCGCAGCGTCGCTGTGACCAGAGTTTGCAATCATTCTGACCGACGCCGTTTCAATGGACCCAGGCGTTCACGGAATACATTTTCCAATTTACAAAGGGTCCGTCAACTTAAGAGCTGGAACGCGGATGGCGTTTGCACGATGCGCAAAGCGCGAGAAAATACTAACACATGCGAACGGAGGAAGATGAGTCTCGCGTCTCGCTGCGATTCGCGGTAAAAAAATTAAAGAAGGAAAGACGCACCCATTAGGTTTGTGTCTTATGCCACTGAGAGTGTAAAGAAAAAAGACATGGCATAATCAGTGGAATGGCCACACGCTTTCGCCGAACACACTTTGGAATGTACAAAGTGTCCTTCAATTTTTTGTATGTTCTGGTAACTAACGTCATCACAACTTGCAATACTGGTGCGTGAAGACGCCAGTATTAACGCTGTAGCCTGCCGTCGCGCTAGCGTCAATGTCAGTAGGTGTTCCTGGCGAAAATCGAGTTCAATATGAAAATAACGTATCTAAACATCATTACCGAGGTTTACACTTGCTCAAGAGTGGTGTCTGTAACAGGATATTTCGTATGAAGGAGTAATCTCGGCTTCGAAAATTGGTGTCTGTACTTCCTTAAATGTGTGAAACGGTTTATAGCGTGCAAGGTATCTTCTAAGGCCTAATATATGCTTGTGAGAAAAAAAGAAGGATGGCAGGAGAGAGGACAGGCAGAGATGTTAGCCGGCTTAGAATCACCGGTGTGCTAACCTACATTGGGGAAAAATATTTCTGAGAAGATACAGTCTATGGACATTCAAGTACCACGCAACAGCCACCTGAATGGAAACGCGTTTAGTTTCATATTAAGCGCGTTACTTTAAGAAACACTGTTACAAGCGGGGCTGAACAAATATCTTCCTTACAAAGGATGACAAGTGTTTATCCTTATGAAATTAATACTCGAAACGCGTGTGCGAGCTAGCCCTTCAGCTAGCTCTATGTTATTTTACACTAAATTGGATATAAAAGATCGCTTTCTCTTTGAAAACATCAACAGATAACGCATAGACTGCTGCGTCGCTAAACAAATACTGCTGCATCGCAGAAAATATCTGTATGTGGGAAAGGCTTGCACGCTTTAAAGTTTTATTACCGTTCTAGGAAGAACTGCCCCAATATTTGATTCTATATGAAATCCTTGTTTGGTCAGCAAATTTTGCGCAAGTTGAACGTTGAAACCTCGAACAATATTTGCACATCGCGAGGGACAGCCAGACCGACGAATAAAACGATACTCTGGCTTGTTGATAAACAACAAAGCTCTGTTTTTTTTTTAATAAAGCTGGTTTCTACGAGGGGTCGCTGTGCTTGCGAGGAGTAAAATTTATGAAAATATGTCGCCATCATATTCAGAGAACTTCTCAACAGCGCCTTTAAGGATCTGTAATTGATCGTGGAGCAAGTTCCGCTTGTTATCTTGGTTTGATATGCCAAAAAAAAAAAAAGAAACTTTGTGAAGCTTCGCGCCTCGCATGTTGCTTACAATCGGATACCTTACACGGACAAAGCTTGTGCAGCAGATAAATGGAACTATATGACCATAGCAATGGCATTCATCAACTCTGTAGAACACGTAGCCAATAATGAGCTTAATGTTATTGCGAAAGTCAGTGCTTAGAGCAATCCCCTGGCAAGGCGCGGAGCTTTACATACGCATGTCGACTACTGCATGACGACTAAAAAATAAGGGCGTAGCTTCCCGAAGTGGCACAGGGCTAAAGGCACTTCGGAGATGATCAGTTGTTAGCTTGCCCTGGCCATACGAAGTGACGCCGAGTCACACGATGTGATACTAAGTGATGCTAAGTTATACGGAGTAATGCCAAGTTATGCTAAGTACCAGTCGAGTCCAGCACAGTTGTAACTCGCCGTTGAAGCCGTACTACGTCGTGGACCCAAACGAGTCGACTCCAGCTGTCTAAATTCGCAGCGCGCCACGATTCCCAGTAAGCGGCTTCCAGGGTTGCCATTGGTGGCTACCTTGCGCCAAACTGGCTACTTTTGGACCCCGTTGGCGACGAAAATTTCCAGTTGGCGCCATGGCTCTTTTTTAAGGCGAAAGCCTTTATTGTCTCATGCTCACGTCCGTCCGGTGTCCGTCCGGTGTCCATCCGGCGTCCGGTGTCCGTCCGTCCGGTGTCCGTCCGGTGTCCGTCCGTCCGTCCACACCACCACTGCGCATGCGCCAACCCATTAAAAAAATAAAAATAAAAAACCTCCTCTCCACCTCTCTCTCCTCTAGGCATCCCTCCTCGCGGAGGCCACACCCTCACTGCGCATGCGCGTCCCCTCCCTCTCTCCCCTCCTACACTCCCCCCTTTCTCCTCTCCTACACTCCCCCCTCTCTCCTCTAGGCCTCCCCTGCCCGCGGTGTCCACACCCCCCACTGCGCATGCGCGTCATCCTCTCTCCTACGCTCCCCCCTCTCTCGCCTCGCGACGCCGACGCAGGCAGCGTCTGCTAGCGAGTTCCTTGGTTGAAAAAACCGACTGCTCGCGCTGCACAACCGTTCACTGGCCACCCTGTATATATGGCAATGGATCTTGACCTGCAAGGTGGTGCCGGTGGGAGATTTCTCCTGTGCGTTGTTGAACAATAAAAATTCGCAGCGTGCGCGCGTTAACTAAAAGCGGACTGCGGGTCTATGTGTCCAGTGCGAGTCTTCTGTCTCTCATTGCCCATTAGCAGCGATTGAGATGTTCCAGTAGGAAACACCGGTCCATCACTGCGTGCTTTGCGCCCCCCCAGGTTTCTCTCCTGTGGAACGCTGCGATGAGCGCCAGCGTCAACGCCGCCGCCAGTGTAAGCGTTAGCGCCCGCTGCTTCGCATCTACACATCGTTCCCTTTAGCGGGAGATGGTGTAATCTTTAAGACGAAAGCCTTTAATGTCTCATGCTCACGCTCACGTCCGTCCGGTGTCCGTCCGACCTCCGTCCGGCATCCGTCCGTCCGTCTGTCCGTCCGTCTGTCTGGCTGTTCATCCGTCCGTCCATCCATCCGTCCGTCCGTCCGTCCGTCCGTCCGTCCATCCGAGCTCTGGCACGGAGCCAGGTGGCCGCCGGGATGCGCAGACGGAACGCCGGTCGCGTCGGACTCTATAGCGCTCGCGCTTTGCTTGCGTAGCGTTGCTGTGCCCAGAGTTTGCAATCATTCTGACGGACGCCGTCTCAATGGACCCAGGCGTTCACGGAATACACTTTCCGATTTACAAAGGGTCCGTCAATTTAAGAGCTGGAACGCGGATGGCGTTTGCACGATGCGCAAAGCGCGAGAAAATACTAACGCATGCGGCCGGAGGAAGATGAGTCTCGCGTCTCGCTGCGATTCGCGGTAAAAAAATTAAAGAAGAAAACACGCACCCATTCGGTTTGTGTCTTATCCCACTGAGAGTGTAAAAGAAAAAAGACATGGCATAATCAGTGGAATGGCCACACGCTTTCGCCGAACACACTTTGGAATGTACAAAGTGTCCTTCAATTTTTGAACTTGTGGTTTTACTTATTCAAAATGTTTTTATTTATTCATCAATAGTAAAGACTCTGTTGATAATACCGCTTCTGTTCTATTTGGCTAGAAATTTGGCGATATCAAATGACATGGCTACTTTGGCGGCTGCTTTTGGCGTGAGTTCTGGCGCCTTTTCATGTCCACCCAACGGCACCCCTGGCGGCTTCTTCACCGGCAGTGCGAACCTTCTTCAGTTACCCCATGTCAGCGTCTCTGGCGCCGTGCCCTGCCGCCGCGCGCCAGCTTCATACGGAACGAAGGAGCGCGCGCGCAGTTAGCCGTGACATCACGTCTGACGTGATCGAGCTGTTACACGCAGTGTCCATGCAAACGGGCCGGTGTCGGAACAGTGGACGGGCTAGTCGATGTATTCATCCTCCTACGCCCCCCTTCGGATTGCTTTCAGCACCTAACGTGCTTTTGCACTTCCTCCATGATCGGAGGCAACGGAGGATTTGTGCACCTCTCCTGGTTTTCTAATGCCTCGGTGATCGGACGACCTTTGACCAAGCGTCAATACCATGCGTTGACGTCATGATGTGACGTCACGTCGTGGTGACGCTGTCATGACGTCACAAAATGACGTCAGGATGACGTCATTTTGTGAAGTCTTCAGGTTATGATGTTTTGTATCCCTCGTATTGACGCCGCCTACGGTCATTTTTTTTTTGCGTTTGATGAGGTTTCTAAGGATTTTGCCTTAAAAATAACAGGACACGATGCGCACCTCTCTCATTGTAGAGGTAAGGAGATTTCGTGAATTTGAAGCGTGTTTCAATGCGCCACGGAAGTTGTACGGAACCCCTATCCTGTTGAAAACCAAACGTCGAAAAGCTGAAAACAATTTAGGATCGCCCATTAGGGAAACGCTCCATAGGTGGGTGGCCAGAGGGTAGCCGCGCTGGCTGTACCGAGGGAAACACGGTATATGTGTACTGCTCAGAAAGGATATGTCCGAGTGGCACTTTTTTACTTTCCGTCCACCTAGGGTTTCTTTGATCGTTTGAAATGAGCACGATTAATTTCCGCATGCCGTCCTCTCATTTAATTTCCGGTTTTCGTCGAACGGTTGTAACGGGTAAACACTATAAATTTGTAACAAGGGTATGAACACGAGCGACCCCAATCACCGTGTCCCTACTTGGGCTGGCGTATTGTTAAATTAATCGATAAGACCCGAAACAGTAGCTTTTTGCTGAACGAAACTGTTTTGC
>JALIZH010027114.1:0-12570 GCA_030522465.1 Rhipicephalus appendiculatus
TGTTAAGCACTCCTTATCGGGTCGTAACAACAGGCCCAATCCTCCTGTCTCTTAAGTTTAACTTCTAATACAACGGGCCCTTCCCTGTTTTCTTCGCTCCAGCCTCATGTTGTCGTTCAGCCCTCTGCCTCTTCTCTTCTATCCCCTCCTGTCGTTTGCGCTGTTAAGCACTCTTTATCATGTCGTAACAACACGCCGAATCCTCCTGTCTCTTAAGTTTAACTTCTAATACAACGGGCCCTTTCCTGTTTTCTTCGCTCCAGCCTCATGTTGTCGTTCAGCGCTCTGTTTCTTCTCTTCTATCCCCTCCTGTCCTTTGCGCTGTTAAGCAGTCTTTATCATGTCGTACCAACGCGCCCAATCCTACTGTCTCTTAAGTTTGATTTCTAATACAACGGGCCCTTTCCTGATTTCGTCCCTCCAGCCTCATGTTGTCGTTCAGCGCTCTGTCTCTTCTCTTCTATCCCCTCCTGTCGTTTGCGCTGTTAAGCACACTCTTTATGATGTCGTAACAACACGCCCAATCCTCCTGTCTCTTAAGTTTGATTTCTAATACAACGGGCCCTTTCCTGTTTTCTTCGCTCCAGCCTCATGTTGTCGTTCAGCACTCTGCCTCTTCTCTTCTATCCCCTCCTGTCGTTTGCGCTGTTAAGCACTCTTTATCATGTCGTACCAACACGCCATATCCTCCTGTCTCTTAAGTTTAACTTCTAATACCACGGGCCCTTTCCTGTTTTCTTCGCTCCAGCCTCATGTCGTTCAGCGCTCTGTTTCTTCTCTTCTATCCCCTGCTGTCGTTTGCGCTGTTAAGCAGTCTTTATCATGTCGTACCAACACGCCCAATCCTACTGTCTCTTAAGTGTCATTTCTAATACAACGGGCCCTTTCCTGTTTTCTTCCCTCCAGCCTCATGTTGTCGTTCAGCGCTCTGCCTCTTCTCTTCTATCCCCTCCTGTCGTTTGCGCTGTTAAGCTTTCTTTATCATATCGTAACAACACGGCCAGTTCTCCTGTCTTTTAAATTTAACTTGTAATATAACGGGCGCTTTCCTGTTTTCTTCGCTCCAGCCTCATGTTGTCGTTCAGCTCTCTGCCTCTTCTCTTCTATCCCCTCCTGTCGTTTGCGCTGTTAAGCACTCTTTATCATGTCGTACCAACACGCCCAATCCTACTGTCTCAAGTTTGATTTCTAATACAACGGACCCTTTCCTGATTTCTTCGCTCCAGCCTCATGTTGTTGTTCAGCGCTCTGTCTCTTCTCTTCTATCCCCTCCTGGTTTGCGCTGTTAAGCACTCTTTATCATGTCGTACCAACACGCCCAATCCTCCTGTCTCTTAAGTTTAACTTCTAATACAACGGGCCCTTTCCTGTTTTCTTCGCTCCAGCCTCATGTTGTCGTTCAGCGCTCTGTTTCTTCTCTTCTATCCCCTGCTGTCGTTTGCGCTGTTAAGCAGTCTTTATCATGTCGTACCAACACGCCCAATCCTACTGTGTCTTAAGTGTCATTTCTAATACAACGGGCCCTTTCCTGTTTTCTTCCCTCCAGCCTCATGTTGTCGTTCAGCGCTCTGTTTCTTCTCTTCTATCCCCTCCTGTCGTTTGCGCTGTTAAGCTTTCTTTATCATATCGTAACAACACGGCCAGTTCTCCTGTCTTTTAAATTTAACTTCTAATATAACGGGCGCTTTCCTGTTTTCTTCGCACCAGCCTCATGTTGTCGTTCAGCTCTCTGCCTCTTCTCTTCTATCCCCTCCTGTCGTTTGCGCTGTTAAGCACTCTTTATCATGTCGTGCCAACACGCCCAATCCTACTGTCTCTTAAGTTTGATTTCTAATACAACGGGCCCTTTCCTGATTTCTTCCCTCCAGCTTCATGTTGTCGTTCAGCGTTCTGTCTCTTCTTTTCTATCCCCTCCTGTCGTTTGCGCTGTTAAGCACACTCTTTATGATGTAACAACACGCCCAATCCTCCTGTCTCTTAAGTTTGATTTCTAATATAACGGGCCCTTTCCTGTTTTCTTCGCTCCAGCCTTATGTTGTCGTTCAGCGCTCTGCCTCTTCTCTTCTATCCCCTCCTGTCGTTTGCGCTGTTAAGCACTCTTTATCATGTCGTAACAACAGGCCCAATCCTCCTGTCTCTTAAGTTTAACTTCTAATACAACGGGCCCTTTCCTGTTTTCTTCGCTCCAGCCTCATGTTGTCGGTCAGCGCTCTGTTTAGTTTCTTCTATCCCCTCCTGTCGTTTGCGCTGTTAAGCACTCTTTAACATGTCGTACCAACAGGCCCAATCCTCCTGTCTCTTAAGGTTAACTTCTAATACAACAGGCCCTTTACTGTTTTCTTCGCTCCAGCCTCATGTTGTCGTTCAGCGCTCTGCCTCTTCTCTTCTATCCCCTCCTGTCATTTGCGCTGTTAAGCACTCTTTATCATGTCGTAACAACACGCCGAATCCTCCTGTCTCTTAAGTTTAACTTCTAATACAACGGGCCCTTTCCTGTTTTCTTCGCTCCAGCCTCATGTTGTCGTTGAGCGCTCTGTTTCTTCTCTTCTATCCCCTCCTGTCGTTTGCGCTGTTAAGCAGTCTTTATCATATCGTACCAACACGCCCAATCCTACTGTCTCTTAAGTGTCATTTCTAATACAACGGGCCCTTTCCTGTTTTCTTCCCTCCAGCGTCATGTTGTCGTTCAGCGCTCTGTTTGTTCTCTTCTATGCCCTCCTGTCGTTTGCGCTGTTAAGCTTTCTTTATCATATCGTAACAACACGGCCAGTTCTCCTGTCTTTTAAATTTAACTTCTAATATAACGGGCGCTTTCCTGTTTTCTTCGCTCCAGCCTCATGTTGTCGTTCAGCTCTCTGCCTCTTCTCTTCTATCCCCTCTGGTCGTTTGCGCTGTTAAGCACTCTTTATCATGTCGTACCAACACGCCCAATCCTACTGTCTCTTAAGTTTGATTTCTAATACAACGGGCCCTTTCCTGATTTCTTCCCTCCAGACTCATGTTGTCGTTCAGCGCTCTGTCTCTTCTTTTCTATCCCCTCCTGTCGTTTGCGCTGTTAAGCACTCTTTATCATGTCGTAACAACACGCCCAATCCTCCTGTCTCTTAAGCTTGATTTCTAATACAATGGGCCCCTTCCTGATTTCTTCGCTCCAGCCTGATGTGGCCGTTCAGCGCTCTGTTTCTTTTCTTCTATCCCCTCCTGTCGTTTGCGCAGTTAAGCACTCTTTATCATGTCGTACCAACACGCCCAATCCTCCTGTCTCTTAAGTTTCATTTCTAATACAACGGGCCCTTTCCTGATTTCTTCGCTCCAGCCTCATGTTGTCGTTCAGCGCTCTGTCTCTTCTCTTCTATCCCCTCCTGTCGTTTGCGCTGTTAAGCACTCTTTATCATGTCGTACCAACACGCCCAATCCTACTGTCTCTTAGGTTTTATTTCTAATACACCGGGCCCTTTCCTATTTTCTTCGCTCCAGCCTCATGTTGTCGTTCAGCGCTCTGTTTCTTCTCTTCTATCCCCTCCTGTCGTTTGCGCTGTTAAGCACTCTTTATCATGTCGTACCAACACGCCCAATCCTCCTGTCTCTTAAGTTTCACTTGTAATACAACAGGCCCTTTCCTGTTTTCTTCGCTCCAGCCTCATGTTGTCGTTCAGCGCTCTGTTTCTTCTCTTCTATCCCCTCCTGTCGTTTGCGCTGCTAAGCACTCTTTATCATGTCGTACCAACACGCCCAATCCTCCTGTCTCTTAAGTTTAACTTCTAATACCACGGGCCCTTTCCTGTTTTCTTCGCTCCAGCCTCATGTTGTCGGTCAGCGCTCTGTTTAGTTTCTTCTATCCCCTCCGGTCGTTTGCGCTGTTAAGCACTCTTTAACATGTCGTACCAACAGGCCCAATCCTCTTGTCTCTTAAGGTTAACTTCTAATACAACAGGCCCTTTCCTGTTTTCTTCGCTCCAACCTCATGTTGTCGTTCAGCGCTCTGTTTCTTCTCTTTTATCCCCTCCTGTCGTTTGCGCTGTTAAGCACTCTTTATCGTGTCGTAACAACACGCCCAATCCTACTGTCTCTTAAGTTTGATTTCTAATACAACGGGCCCTTTCCTGATTTCCCTCCAGCCTCATGTTGTCGTTCAGCGCTCTGTCTCTTCTCTTCTATCCCCTCCTGTCGTTTGGGCTGTTAAGCACACTCTTTATGATGTCGTAACAACACGCCCAATCCTCCTGTCTCTTTAGTTTGATTTCTAATATAACGGGCCCTTTCCTGTTTTCTTCGCTCCAGCCTCATGTTGTCGTTCAGCGCTCTGCCTCTTCTCTTCTATCCCCTCCTGTCGTTTGCGCTGTTAAGCACTCTTTATCATGTCGTAACAACAGGCCCAATCCTCCTGTCTCTTAAGTTTAACTTCTAATACAACGGGCATTTCCTGTTTTCTTCGCTCCAGCCTCATGTTGTCGTTCAGCGCTCTGCCTCTTCTCTTCTATCCCCTCCTGTCGTTTGCGCTGTTAAGCACTCTTTATCATGTCGTACCAACACGCCCAATCCTCCTGTCTCTTAAGTTTAACTTCTAATACCACGGGCCCTTTCCTGTTTTCTTCGCTCCAGCCTCATGTTGTCGGTCAGCGCTCTGTTTAGTTTCTTCTATCCCCTCCTGTCGTTTGCGCTGTTGAGCACTCTTTAACATGTCGTACCAACAGGCCCAATCCTCCTGTCTTTTATGGTTAACTTCTAATACAACAGGCCCTTTCCTGTTTTCTTCG
Source organism: Rhipicephalus appendiculatus (assembly GCA_030522465.1). NCBI lineage: Eukaryota > Metazoa > Arthropoda > Arachnida > Ixodida > Ixodidae > Rhipicephalus > Rhipicephalus appendiculatus. The sequence continues at coordinate 4,758 of JALIZH010027114.1, forward strand.
CTCCAACCTCATGTTGTCGTTCAGCGCTCTGTTTCATCTCTTTTATCCCCTCCTGTCGTTTGCGCTGTTAAGCACTCTTTATCATTCGTACCAACACGCCCAATCCTCCTGTCTCTTAAGTTTAACTTCTAATACCACGGGCCCTTTCCTGTTTTCTTCGCTCCAGCCTCATGTTGTCGGTCAGCGCTCTGTTTAGTTTCTTCTATCCCCTCCTGTCGTTTGCGCTGTTAAGCACTCTTTAACACGTCGTACCAACAGGCCCAATCCTCCTGTCTCTTAAGGTTAACTTCTAGTACAACAGGCCCTTTCCTGTTTTCTTCGCTCCAACCTCATGTTGTCGTTCAGCGCTCTGTTTCTTCTCTTTTATCCCCTCCTGTCGTTTGCGCTGTTAAGCACTCTTTATCGTGTCGTAACAACAGGCCCAATCCTCCTGTCTCTTAAGTTTAACTTCTAATACCACGGGCCCTTTCCTGTTTTCTTCGCTCCAGCCTCATGTTGTCGGTCAGCGCTCTGTTTAGTTTCTTCTATCCCCTCCTGTCGTTTGCGCTGTTAAGCACTCTTTAACATGTCGTACCAACAGACCCAATCCTCCTGTCTCTTAAGGTTAACTTCTAATACAACAGGCCCTTTCCTGTTTTCTTCGCTCCAACCTCATGTTGTCGTTCAGCGCTCTGTTTCTTCTCTTTTATCCCCTCCTGTCGTTTGCGCTGTTAAGCACTCTTTATCGTGTCGTAACAGCAGGCCCAATCCTCCTGTCTCTTAAGTTTAACTTGTAATACAACGGGCCCTTCCCTGTTTTCTTCGCTCCAGCCTCATGTTGTCGTTCAGCGCTCTGCCTCTTCTCTTCTATCCCCTCCTGTCGTTTGCGCTGTTAAGCACTCTTTATCATGTCGTAACAACACGCCGAATCCTCCTGTCTCTTAAGTTTAACTTCCAATACAACGGGCCCTTTCCTGTTTTCTTCGCTCCAGCCTCATGTTGTCGTTCAGCGCTCTGTTTCTTCTCTTCTATCCCCTCCTGTCGTTTGCGCTGTTGAGCACTCTTTAACATGTCGTACCAACAGGCCCAATCCTCCTGTCTCTTATGGTTAACTTCTAATACAACAGGCCCTTTCCTGTTTTCTTCGCTCCAGCCTCATGTTGTCGGTCAGCGCTCTGTTTAGTTTCTTCTATCCCCTCCTGTCGTTTGCGCTGTTAAGCACTCTTTAACATGTCGTACCAACAGGCCCAATCCTTATGTCTCTTAAGTTTGATTTCTAATACAACGGGCCCTTTCCTGATTTCTTCCCTCCAGACTCATGTTGTCGTTCAGCGCTCTGTCTCTTCTCTTCTATCCCCTCCTGTCGTTTGCGCTGTTAAGCACTCTTTATCGTGTCGTATCAACAGGCCCAATCCTCCTGTCTCTGAAGTTTGATTTCTAATACAATGGGCCCCTTCCTGATTTCTTCGCTCCAGCCTGATGTTGTTGTTCAGCGCTCTGTCTCTTCTCTTCTATCCCCTCCTGTCGTTTGGGCTGTTAAGCACACTCTTTATGATGTCGTAACAACACGCCCAATCCTCCTGTCTCTTTAGTTTGATTTCTAATATAACGGGCCCTTTCCTGTTTTCTTCGCTCCAGCCTCATGTTGTCGTTCAGCGCTCTGCCTCTTCTCTTCTATCCCCTCCTGTCGTTTGCGCTGTTAAGCACTCTTTATCATGTCGTACCAACACGCCCAATCCTCCTGTCTCTTAAGTTTAACTTCTAATACCACGGGCCCTTTCCTGTTTTCTTCGCTCCAGCCTCATGTTGTCGGTCAGCGCTCTGTTTAGTTTCTTCTATCCCCTCCTGTCGTTTGCGCTGTTGAGCACTCTTTAACATGTCGTACCAACAGGCCCAATCCTCCTGTCTCTTATGGTTAACTTCTAATACAACAGGCCCTATTCTGTTTTCTTCGCTCCAACCTCATGTTGTCGTTCAGCGCTCTGTTTCATCTCTTTTATCCCCTCCTGTCGTTTGCGCGGTTAAGCACTCTTTATCATGTCGTACCAACACGCCCAATCCTCCTGTCTCTTAAGTTTAACTTCTAATACCACGGGCCCTTTCCTGTTTTCTTCGCTCCAGCCTCATGTTGTCGGTCAGCGCTCTGCCTCTTCTCTTCTATCCCCTCCTGTCGTTTGCGCTGTTAAGCACTCTTTATCATGTCGTACCAACACGCCCAATCCTCCTGTCTCTTAAGTTTAACTTCTAATACCACGGGCCCTTTCCTGTTTTCTTCGCTCCAGCCTCATGTTGTCGGTCAGCGCTCTGTTTAGTTTCTTCTATCCCCTCCTGTCGTTTGCGCTGTTGAGCACACTTTAACATGTCGTACCAACAGGCCCAATCCTCCTGTCTCTTAAGGTTAACTTCTAGTACAACAGGCCCTTTCCTGTTTTCTTCGCTCCAACCTCATGTTGTCGTTCAGCGCTCTGTTTCTTCTCTTTTATCCCCTCCTGTCGTTTGCGCTGTTAAGCACTCCTTATCGGGTCGTAACAACAGGCCCAATCCTCCTGTCTCTTAAGTTTAACTTCTAATACAAATGGCCCTTCCCTGTTTTCTTCGCTCCAGCCTCATGTTGTCGTTCAGCGCTCTGCCTCTTCTCTTCTATCCCCTCCTGTCGTTTGCGCTGTTAAGCACTCTTTATCATGTCGTAACAACACGCCGAATCCTCCTGTCTCTTAAGTTTAACTTCTAATACAACGGGCCCTTTCCTGTTTTCTTCGCTCCAGCCTCATGTTGTCGTTCAGCGCTCTGTTTCTTCTCTTCTATCCCCTCCTGTCGTTTGCGCTGTTAAGCACACTCTTTATGATGTCGTAACAACACGCCCAATCCTCCTGTCTCTTAAGTTTGATTTCTAATACAACGGGCCCTTTCCTGTTTTCTTCGCTCCAGCCTCATGTTGTCGTTCAGCACTCTGCCTCTTCTCTTCTATCCCCTCCTGTCGTTTGCGCTGTTAAGCACTCTTTATCATGTCGTACCAACACGCCATATCCTCCTGTCTCTTAAGTTTAACTTCTAATACCACGGGCCCTTTCCTGTTTTCTTCGCTCCAGCCTCATGTCGTTCAGCGCTCTGTTTCTTCTCTTCTATCCCCTGCTGTCGTTTGCGCTGTTAAGCAGTCTTTATCATGTCGTACCAACACGCCCAATCCTACTGTCTCTTAAGTGTCATTTCTAATACAACGGGCCCTTTCCTGTTTTCTTCCCTCCAGCCTCATGTTGTCGTTCAGCGCTCTGTTTCTTCTCTTCTATCCCCTCCTGTCGTTTGCGCTGTTAAGCTTTCTTTATCATATCGTAACAACACGGCCAGTTCTCCTGTCTTTTAAATTTAACTTGTAATATAACGGGCACTTTCCTGTTTTCTTCGCTCCAGCCTCATGTTGTCGTTCAGCTCTCTGCCTCTTCTCTTCTATCCCCTCCTGTCGTTTGCGCTGTTAAGCACTCTTTATCATGTCGTACCAACACGCCCAATCCTACTGTCTCAAGTTTGATTTCTAATACAACGGACCCTTTCCTGATTTCTTCGCTCCGGCCTCATGTTGTTGTTCAGCGCTCTGTCTCTTCTCTTCTATCCCCTCCTGTCGTTTGCGCTGTTAAGCACTCTTTATCATGTCGTACCAACACGCCCAATCCTCCTGTCTCTTAAGTTTAACTTCTAATACAACGGGCCCTTTCCTGTTTTCTTCGCTCCAGCCTCATGTTGTCGTTCAGCGCTCTGTTTCTTCTCTTCTATCCCCTGCTGTCGTTTGCGCTGTTAAGCAGTCTTTATCATGTCGTACCAACACGCCCAATCCTACTGTGTCTTAAGTGTCATTTCTAATACAACGGGCCCTTTCCTGTTTTCTTCCCTCCAGCCTCATGTTGTCGTTCAGCGCTCTGTTTCTTCTCTTCTATCCCCTCCTGTCGTTTGCGCTGTTAAGCTTTCTTTATCATATCGTAACAACACGGCCAGTTCTCCTGTCTTTTAAATTTAACTTCTAATATAACGGGCGCTTTCCTGTTTTCTTCGCTCCAGCCTCATGTTGTCGTTCAGCTCTCTGCCTCTTCTCTTCTATCCCCTCCTGTCGTTTGCGCTGTTAAGCACTCTCTATCATGTCGTGCCAACACGCCCAATCCTACTGTCTCTTAAGTTTGATTTCTAATACAACGGGCCCTTTCCTGATTTCTTCCCTCCAGCTTCATGTTGTCGGTCAGCGCTCTGTTTAGTTTCTTCTATCCCCTCCTGTCGTTTGCGCTGTTGAGCACTCTTTAACATGTCGTACCAACAGGCCCAATCCTCCTGTCTCTTATGGTTAACTTCTAATACAACAGGCCCTTTCCTGTTTTCTTCGCTCCAACCTCATGTTGTCGTTCAGCGCTCTGTTTCATCTCTTTTATCCCCTCCTGTCGTTTGCGCTGTTAAGCACTCTTTATCATGTCGTACCAACACGCCCAATCCTCCTGTCTCTTAAGTTTAACTTCTAATACCACGGGCCCTTTCCTGTTTTCTTCGCTCCAGCCTCATGTTGTCGGTCAGCGCTCTGTTTAGTTTCTTCTATCCCCTCCTGTCGTTTGCGCTGTTAAGCACTCTTTAACATGTCGTACCAACAGGCCCAATCCTCCTGTCTCTTAAGGTTATCTTCTAGTACAACAGGCCCTTTCCTGTTTTCTTCGCTCCAACCTCATGTTGTCGTTCAGCGCTCTGTTTCTTCTCTTTTATCCCCTCCTGTCGTTTGCGCTGTTAAGCACTCTTTATCGTGTCGTAACAACAGGCCCAATCCTCCTGTCTCTTAAGTTTAACTTCTAATACCACGGGCCCTTTCCTGTTTTCTTCGCTCCAGCCTCATGTTGTCGGTCAGCGCTCTGTTTAGTTTCTTCTATCCCCTCCTGTCGTTTGCGCTGTTAAGCACTCTTTAACATGTCGTACCAACAGACCCAATCCTCCTGTCTCTTAAGGTTAACTTCTAATACAACAGGCCCTTTCCTGTTTTCTTCGCTCCAACCTCATGTTGTCGTTCAGCGCTCTGTTTCTTCTCTTTTATCCCCTCCTGTCGTTTGCGCTGTTAAGCACTCTTTATCGTGTCGTAACAGCAGGCCCAATCCTCCTGTCTCTTAAGTTTAACTTGTAATACAACGGGCCCTTCCCTGTTTTCTTCGCTCCAGCCTCATGTTGTCGTTCAGCGCTCTGCCTCTTCTCTTCTATCCCCTCCTGTCGTTTGCGCTGTTAAGCACTCTTTATCATGTCGTACCAACACGCCCAATCCTCCTGTCTCTTAAGTTTAACTTCTAATACCACGGGCCCTTTCCTGTTTTCTTCGCTCCAGCCTCATGTTGTCGGTCAGCGCTCTGTTTAGTTTCTTCTATCCCCTCCTGTCGTTTGCGCTGTTGAGCACTCTTTAACATGTCGTACCAACAGGCCCAATCCTCCTGTCTCTTATGGTTAACTTCTAATACAACAGGCCCTTTTCTGTTTTCTTCGCTCCAACCTCATGTTGTCGTTCAGCGCTCTGTTTCATCTCTTTTATCCCCTCCTGTCGTTTGCGCGGTTAAGCACTCTTTATCATGTCGTACCAACACGCCCAATCCTCCTGTCTCTTAAGTTTAACTTCTAATACCACGGGCCCTTTCCTGTTTTCTTCGCTCCAGCCTCATGTTGTCGGTCAGCGCTCTGCCTCTTCTCTTCTATCCCCTCCTGTCGTTTGCGCTGTTAAGCACTCTTTATCATGTCGTACCAACACGCCCAATCCTCCTGTCTCTTAAGTTTAACTTCTAATACCACGGGCCCTTTCCTGTTTTCTTCGCTCCAGCCTCATGTTGTCGGTCAGCGCTCTGTTTAGTTTCTTCTATCCCCTCCTGTCGTTTGCGCTGTTGAGCACTCTTTAACATGTCGTACCAACAGGCCCAATCCTCCTGTCTCTTAAGGTTAACTTCTAGTACAACAGGCCCTTTCCTGTTTTCTTCGCTCCAACCTCATGTTGTCGTTCAGCGCTCTGTTTCTTCTCTTTTATCCCCTCCTGTCGTTTGCGCTGTTAAGCACTCCTTATCGGGTCGTAACAACAGGCCCAATCCTCCTGTCTCTTAAGTTTAACTTCTAATACAACGGGCCCTTCCCTGTTTTCTTCGCTCCAGCCTCATGTTGTCGTTCAGCGCTCTGCCTCTTCTCTTCTATCCCCTCCTGTCGTTTGCGCTGTTAAGCACTCTTTATCATGTCGTAACAACACGCCGAATCCTCCTGTCTCTTAAGTTTAACTTCTAATACAACGGGCCCTTTCCTGTTTTCTTCGCTCCAGCCTCATGTTGTCGTTCAGCGCTCTGTTTCTTCTCTTCTATCCCCTCCTGTCGTTTGCGCTGTTAAGCACACTCTTTATGATGTCGTAACAACACGCCCAATCCTCCTGTCTCTTAAGTTTGATTTCTAATACAACGGGCCCTTTCCTGTTTTCTTCGCTCCAGCCTCATGTTGTCGTTCAGCACTCTGCCTCTTCTCTTCTATCCCCTCCTGTCGTTTGCGCTGTTAAGCACTCTTTATCATGTCGTACCAACACGCCATATCCTCCTGTCTCTTAAGTTTAACTTCTAATACCACGGGCCCTTTCCTGTTTTCTTCGCTCCAGCCTCATGTCGGTCAGCGCTCTGTTTAGTTTCTTCTATCCCCTCCTGTCGTTTGCGCTGTTGAGCACTCTTTAACATGTCGTACCAACAGGCCCAATCCTCCTGTCTCTTATGGTTAACTTCTAATACAACAGGCCCATTTCTGTTTTCTTCGCTCCAACCTCATGTTGTCGTTCAGCGCTCTGTTTCATCTCTTTTATCCCCTCCTGTCGTTTGCGCGGTTAAGCACTCTTTATCATGTCGTACCAACACGCCCAATCCTCCTGTCTCAAGTTTAACTTCTAATACCACGGGCCCTTTCCTGTTTTCTTCGCTCCAGCCTCATGTTGTCGGTCAGCGCTCTGCCTCTTCTCTTCTATCCCCTCCTGTCGTTTGCGCTGTTAAGCACTCTTTATCATGTCGTACCAACACGCCCAATCCTCCTGTCTCTTAAGTTTAACTTCTAATACCACGGGCCCTTTCCTGTTTTCTTCGCTCCAGCCTCATGTTGTCGGTCAGCGCTCTGTTTAGTTTCTTCTATCCCCTCCTGTCGTTTGCGCTGTTGAGCACTCTTTAACATGTCGTACCAACAGGCCCAATCCTCCTGTCTCTTAAGGTTAACTTCTAGTACAACAGGCCCTTTCCTGTTTTCTTCGCTCCAACCTCATGTTGTCGTTCAGCGCTCTGTTTCTTCTCTTTTATCCCCTCCTGTCGTTTGCGCTGTTAAGCACTCCTTATCGGGTCGTAACAACAGGCCCAATCCTCCTGTCTCTTAAGTTTAACTTCTAATACAACGGGCCCTTCCCTGTTTTCTTCGCTCCAGCCTCATGTTGTCGTTCAGCGCTCTGCCTCTTCTCTTCTATCCCCTCCTGTCGTTTGCGCTGTTAAGCACTCTTTATCATGTCGTAACAACACGCCGAATCCTCCTGTCTCTTAAGTTTAACTTCTAATACAACGGGCCCTTTCCTGTTTTCTTCGCTCCAGCCTCATGTCGTTCAGCGCTCTGTTTCTTCTCTTCTATCCCCTCCTGTCGTTTGCGCTGTTAAGCACACTCTTTATGATGTCGTAACAACACGCCCAATCCTCCTGTCTCTTAAGTTTGATTTCTAATACAACGGGCCCTTTCCTGTTTTCTTCGCTCCAGCCTCATGTTGTCGTTCAGCACTCTGCCTCTTCTCTTCTATCCCCTCCTGTCGTTTGCGCTGTTAAGCACTCTTTATCATGTCGTA
>JALIZH010027115.1:0-18943 GCA_030522465.1 Rhipicephalus appendiculatus
CGCTGGTAGCAATCTTTTTATGAAGCATCATGTGAACACGATAACTACGGAGTCGGCGCTCACAGTTCACTGAGGACATTAAAACTACAGTGATTTTTCATATTCTACATATCAACTTACGTAATGTGTTCGTTAGCAACATATTCACTAACGTGCAATCTTTTGCCGTTTCCTCTCCGAGAAAGCTTCTGCCGTGCAGAATCTTCCCAGATGTATTGTACATCGCAGAAAGCGTCGCAGGATATCACTGCTATTCAAACTATTGCGACTTCTAGCCTGCTTACCTGCTTTTTTGAAGCAAAAAAAATGACTTTACAGGAACCTAAAAAATGTAAAGCGAGTACACCTAAGTCAAATAGCAAGGCAGTTCCGCAATAAAAAAACTGACTAAGCTGAATAAGTATACAGGGTGTTTCACGTAAGTAGAACCGAATATTAAAAAAAAAGCAATCGTTTAACCGTGAATTAAATGAAACCAAGTGACATATCGTTTACCATCATGTGGCGCTCATGATGGTATTTTTATATTGTGCTTAGTTGGTTAATTAACTATGGTGAATTATTCAACATTTTTATTATTCACTTTAGGGCAGAGTGCGCTTCGTTACATCGTAGGAACGCATTTAAAAACGACCGAAGCAATTGTTTTTTGGCGGCGTACGTGCCGCATGGTGAATGTTTCTTGGCTTTTCAAGAAAGCACGCGAAATATCAAATAAAACCTCTGGACTGCGTTCATGAGCTATCGTACTGCAGCGCTCTTAAACGCGCATTGAGCGAAAGAAGCGGCTCGCGTACCATCGGCCTGTCGCTTCTCAGGGACGATGGTGCTTCTTTGCCGTGTGTGGCGGTCAGAAATGCTGATGCGCTATGGAGCCGATGCCGCGGCCACTCATTTCGCCGTGGTCCGCATGCCGGTTCTCTTGCTCGAAGCACGTCTGAGAGCGCTGGAGCACAATAGCATACGCGCGCAGTGACCTGGTCATATTTCTCCAGGCTTTCTTTAAATGCCGGAAAAATCACTACGTAGCGTGTACCTTTCAACAAAAAGTCAGACCTGCCTTCTCAGAATGCCCTCTAAAACACAAAAAAACACAGTTGGCCACAAAATGAATTTCGCAGAAATCTTACATCTCTCATCTTAGTTAATTAGGCGCAGTATAAAAATACCATAATGAGAGCCACATCTCAGTAAACCCCATGGTTGGTTTTATTCAATTGAGGTTAAGCACTTCGTTGTATATATTTGGTTGCAGTTACGTGGCATCCTTTATAAACACGATACAGGCGGCACCCCTAAAAGCTATGAAAATGGAGCATGATATATCGTCAACTTGGGTGTTAAAGTCAGACAATAGGAAACTCAGTGCCCACGGAAAATATCACTAAAGGGCTCGTGGGGACGCTGATGAGAAAACCGTAGTACTTAGTATTATGTTTCTCAAATCCCCTTCCTAACGTCTTTAAGATTTTTTGTTATAATTTTTAATTGCTATAATGTAAACTCAATTTCGCTGTTTTATTAAATCGTAAGCAGAATTTTTTGTTCCTGTGAGCATTAGGCACGCTCAGATTATTTTACGATTTCCCTAACATCGCCTGAACAGTAAACCCACATGGAATGTAGAAATGTCAACTGTTGAAATGACAGACAATTAAAAGTAAGAATAAATAAGAGAATTAGAGGGGGAAGTTACAAGAGACTTATTACACAGTTAACAAAGGGGAAAAAATCACGCCATATCTACGAAGTGATTGATGATGGGTGGGCGAAGCTCGATCGTTTTCATCCATGGCAGAAAGAATGTATGGTCTGGAACGTGCTTATACTTCATGGTCATCAGCATCATCTTCATCGTTATCACGTGTAGTGGGAAGATTCCACTATACTGCGTCATCGCCATCTTTATCACGTGTAGTGGGTACATTCCATTATACCGGAACGCGCCTTATACTTCATCGTTATCACGTGTAGTGGGTACATTCCACTATACTGCGTCATCGTCATCTTTATCACGTGGAGAGGGTACATTCCACTATACGTGGCTATCTACCTACCTACTACGACAACTACAGAGGAGGGACAGACCCACACCCTTAGGAGCTTTGCCCCTAAAAAACTACACGGAGGCATAGGTAATGCGTGGGATGCAAACGGAGGAAGGACAGCAAAGAGAGCACTTGTGCTAAGACTCAACATATCTTTAAAAAACTTCTTGCACAATTTGGCACAAAGAACAAAGATACAGTACGCCGAAATATCATTGGTTATGTAAATGCTTGTTCAATTGCATATAGCATCGACATCGGCGGAGCGACGGTTGTTAGAATCTGATTGGTATATAAGTCAATCTCACAGTGTGCAAGTGAAGCTTACATCGACGAGATCTTTCAAATCTGTGTGAAAGCAGCGAGACGCAAAGCAACCACATGTTTTGCATTTTTTTGAGACTTTGCAACGAAGCACCACGCAAGACAAACTTCTATAACAACACTAAAACCGCATCCAAATTTGAGCGAAAGACGCCGCACACATTGTAGTACGCAGCAAAATACCGCAGCTACAAACAATGTTCATGGCACCGACACAGCTAAAAAGAAAAAAAAAATATGGAGAAAGAAGAGGTCGGCTACACGTAGACGTTCGCGCGCTTGTTTTCGTCGACATGGCTCGAGCACCATCACGTGACTTTGCTCCACAAGTAGAGACGCATATAGACCTTATTTCTTATGCTGACTGGAGCACTCCGGCAAAAAGACGAAGGAATACCACTGTCGTTAACTTTATTGAGGTGGCTTAGTGACAGCAGCATCAGCTTGAGAAGCAGAGTTCAACTGACGTTTGTTGTTTCGCAGGGTGGCTTTTCTATAGCAGTACCTTGTATGTTAAGATACACGATACATAATTGAATGTATCGGAAGTACAGATAGAGATACTCCTTTTGCGAGACGTATCGCGATACAGATACAAGATACCCATAGAGTACCTAAGATAGTATCTGAGATACATGTATCTTCGATAATGCCCAGCCCTGGTCGGCGGTGACTTACAGCGCTGACAGCCTCGGAATTTTCTGACCTAATGGGCGTAGTTGACAGCAAGGTGAGGCCGAAAATATTACGGGGAGTATTTATTCAGCGGTCGTCAGTCAGCACTGATTGAGCTACCGCTGCACAGAGCGCACGGAATTGCAGGGCAACAGGCCCACTCTAGACTCAGCCGCAAAACAACAACGTTGTCGTCTGCCTTCATCAGGTTCTGTTTCAGCAGCCATGCCGGAGTGGCATTTCCATACCAATGATATTACCCTGAACCGTTAAAAATTGTTAAAAGCGCGTGTCCCCATTGTCGTCTTTTAGGTGAGACACATGCACGATTTAAGTTCTGCTTTTATCTGTTGATGAGTTGGTAGCTGGGGAAACCTCACACGTAACAGGTGTCACCTGGCGCACGACTCGGTAGGGCCCGACGTATTGCGATAATAGCTTCTAGCTACAGTGAATGCGACGAGATGGAAGCCAAATTAGAACTACAGAGACCGGAGAATATTCACCACCTCTATGTCGACGATCATAGAGGGACATTCATGTAGTCTGGGACAATGAGAAACGAGCCCCTGCTACCGTTCGTGCTAGGAGAGCACGTGTGGTGGAATGTTGAGTGCATGAAGTGGTGGGTGGTGGGTCAGGCGAAAGTAGGGCGTCGAAGGGTAACAACGGGGCATGGCTAAAGAGAGATTAAAGGCTGAATAGGCCGCAGTTTCATGACGCAACGATTTGTAGGCGAAAGTGACTAACGGCAAGACTATGTCCCAATTGGTGTGGTCATCGGAAAGGCACATGGAAATAATGCAGGCATACATGCAACCGCACACTCCCATACAACGTACATGCAAGTGTGCGGTTCAGTTGTTCGGTGGTGAGTCTTTTTTTTAGGTTAAAACTTTAGCGCAAACAAGACGGACCACAAAGAAAGAAGAGACGAGCACAGGCGCTTACTAACAACTGATTTATTCTTCTATCACCAACGCATATAAATGTCACAACCACAGAGCGCTGATTGTATTAGTGATACATCTATTTCTTTGTACCCTTCCGAATATGAGTTTATGCGTGCACATCTTCGGTAAAGAATCTGTTTTTTCGTATGCAATACGTCTTGTTACGCATGCTTATGGAAGCTCTGTGGTTGTCACATTTATATGCGTTGGTGATAGAAGAATAAATCAGTTGTTAGTAAGCGCCTGTGCTCGTCTCTTCTTCCTTTGTGGTCCGTCTTGTTTGCGCTAAAGTTTTCACCTAAAATGCGATGTACCAACTAGGCCCAACCGAAGTTTTATTGGTGGTTAGTCTGACGGAGATAAGAAGTGGTAAAGAGAGTTGAGGAGTAGTACAAGATTGAAGCAGGTCGTCAACCACATGAGAGACGAAGGAACGACCACGGTCTGTTGGTACTTGACAAGGAGCGCCATGCTGTAAAAGGAACTCGTGGAGGAGGAGTCTGCAGCATCAGCCACGCAGCTGGTCGGTATCTCTCGAGTGATCGCATACCACGAGCTATAATTCGTAGCTGCCGCATTGTAGAATTTCCAGTTGTGGAACTTGGAAAGGGACCTAGCGTTTCTAACCCCATTCGATAAAACGGCTCAGCTAGGAGTTCATTTGGTTGAAGATGACCGGCAGAGAGCGTCCTAAGCTTATTTCGGTGCTGGCAGAGGTCACAAGCTAGAACTTAGCGGTAGTAACAATAAAGGTCCTTCCCGAAAAACCGTCGTCGAACAGGGTCGTATGTTCTACGACGAGTAAAAGTTTTGCGCCACCGGGGTTGAAGTGGGTTTGGTAGAAAACGTTGCCTTGAAGGAAGAACATGCTGAGTGAACGGTCGGTATTGCCGGCTTGGAGGCGGTAAACTAATAAGAGCGACGATGGCTCTTGCCGTTGCACATCTCGCACATGTGAAAAGTCAGTGATGGCGCTAACGGAGGTATCGGCTTCCAACTCGGCGGAGTTGGGTGGATCAGCAGGGTGCCGGGATAAGCAGTCGCCACCGCTGTCCAACTTTCCAGATTTGTACACTACTGACAACATGCACTCCTGTAATTGTAATGCCCAACGGCCAAGTTTTCCTGTAGGGTCCATAAACACTGAGAACCACCAGAGCACATGGTGGTTTCTGATGACTGCGAAGAGGCGTCCATATAGGTACGGAACTATCGCAAGAGAGCAGACAAGGGCTGAGCACTCCCACTTTGTAATAGAGAATAATTACTTTAAGACTCCGACAGAATACGGCTAACACATGCTTTCGCATGGTTTGTGCCATTCCGTACCTGAGCGAGTATAGCCCCAATGCCACGGCCGCTTGTGTCTGTGCGGAGCTCTGTTCGGGTGGCTGGGTGAAAATGAGACAACAAATTAGTGTTTATGAATAGTTGCGAACGTAAGCGAGAATGTAAGGTGACCAGGAGCCGCGTCCTCGTGTAGGCCCTGCAGCACCGCGTCCTCATGTAGGCCCTGCAGCAGTGCCCAGGGCATGGCGAGAACGTAGTTAGCGCCAGCTGAAAAGAAGTTTACCAGAGCGCCGTCTCTAAGAATGAAAAAAGGCAGTCCACGTCTGAATAACTTGGAACCAACGATAGTCTCCCCTTCTAAGTACTCGAGAAGGCAGCGCAGTTCCGGATCTCTCCACTGCTCTTGGCGCAGTCGTCCGCGGATAAGCTTACCATGAAGTTGTGTTCATCTTTATCGTCTTGAGGTGGCTCATCAATGGGGACGCGGGACAAGAAGTCGGCATCTCATTGCTTATGTCTGGACTTGTACAAAGCCGTGACGTGCAACTCTTGGAGCATGAGACACCATAGTGGAAAATATACGTAAGGAGAACTTTTTGGCCTAAGTTGTATTTCTTCCAGTATGACATCACGCCAATAGTTAAGGCAATACACGCAAGGAAGATAAGACGATGACAAGGGCGACAAGGATCTTTCTTGTTTGTGTTGCCTTAACTAGCAGTAAAATGCCCAAAAGTCCACCGCACTCTCTCGAGACCACCAGAAGGGTCTTTTAGGTTTGCCAGCCGGATCAAGGCGTGATAATCGCTTATCGTTATGAAAAATGGTTGCCGTCTAGATTACGACAAAGCTTTGACGTAGTCTAAATAATGATAAAGCATCTTTTTCCGTCGGGGAATAGTTGGCTTCCGTTTTTGACAGCTACCGGCTAGCATGAGGAATGACTATTTCAAGATCGCCTCTCCTACAAAAGAACTGCTCGGTTTGGTGTCAATATCTGTTTGTGCTTAGTCGAAATGTGAAAGAACCAGTGGCGACAGCAGGTGTCGTTTCCGTGGCTTAAATGGCTCGCTCTTTCACGTTTCTAATTTGAATTCGGCGTACGATTTTGCGAGAAGTGTCAATGATTCGGCGATGCGGAAGTTTTGCATGAAGCATCCTTTAGTCGCAGAACCACCGAGAAGCCGGCGCATTGCCTTCTTCTCGACGAGCTGAGAGAAGTGTGCGCTGACTGCAGTCTTTTGATGGCCTGAATGAACTCAAGAGTGTCTGATGACGGGTCCCATGCGATAAGTTTGCACTCCTGGGGTTTGAGCGTCAACCAGGAGGACTTAATGAACTGTAGCACTGTCTCAAGCTGCCTTATGTGACCATGTTAATTCGCGGTGAAAAACGACCTCATCGAACCAGACAAGACAGGGCTGCCACTTTGGGCCTATCGATACTGTTTCCATTACGCGTTAAAATGTCGCTGGTGCCGAGCAAAGCCCGAATTGCATAACCTGAAAAACAAACAGGCTGGCTGGCGCGATCAAGGTACTTGTCGCCGGATCCATCCCGTCTACTTAAATATGCGAATGGTTTAACATTTCTGCGCAATGTTGATGCTTTTTTTTTTACTTTTACGTACACATGTTCCTCAAATAAGTCTTATCGGTTGCGATTCAGAGCTGATTCTTGTACCTTGTTTTCTCTTCCGTATTCGTTCTCGCGCTGTACCCTAACAGGCTATCGTACCAACTATCCCAACTTTTCAATACAATTGCGAATAAACCCTTTTCAAGTACATTGACGAAAAATTTCTTGCATTACACAGCTTATCCAAGGTGTCGTCTATCCGTACGAGGGGGTACACATCCTTTTTTGTAACCGTGATGAAATGACGATAACTGTCGCAGAACCACATGGATCTACAAAATGTCTTCGTTGAAGTATACGAAGAAAGACTATCGCCTTTAAAAACCGAGGAAACCCGAGAGAGGAGGTGGTGGCACCGCACGACCCCGGCTCCGTGGGCGAACGGGCGAGCCCGCCACAGCGACGCCGAACGGCAAACGCGCGATATCTATGGCGTATATGACGGCGTCTTTATCACGGAAGCCAATCGAAACGCGCCTCACGAGAGTGCTGTAGTTCCTCTAGAAATGCTGAATCTGTTTTGCTGCTTCTACCTTCCGAAAGGAGTGAAGTGAATACCCGAAGAGAGTCACGGTGCCGGACCGTCTTTTGACTTTTTTTTCTAGAGTGTAGAACTTCTTTCTCGCTTTATATAGTGGATTAATGTTACATACTGCTATGACACTTTGCATTTCACTAGTGTGTTTTTTTTATTTCTTGATTCGTTCTGCCGATCTTCACTCAGCAAGTTAAAAAAAAAGAAAATGAAACTATGAGCGCGCTGAAGCTTCGTCTTCCAGAGTGGAACACGATAGCGTGATCGGGACCCATACGCATCGCCTACTTAATGCCTTGCCATGCTTCGCTTTTCCGTGGACGTATGACATATGCAGCCAGGAAAGAATCGCCTTTGCGCTTAAGAGTGGTCGGTTTAAAGCGATAGCGTTAAAGAGCCCGTTTCGCCGAAATTCCGATGTCGGCGTCGGTGTAGGAGTTCATTTTGTCCGTGACGGTAAAAATTGAGAAAGATACAAGCAAAATAAATAAGAAAAATTTTCGGTCTGCGTGAAAATTGAACCCAGGCCGTCTGCGTGACAAGCAGGTGTTCTACTAGGGAGCCACGATATTGCTTCAAACTGCTTCGGCAAAAAAACACTATATAAACGTCATGTATTGAAAGGAGTCTCCTTAAAATATGCAATATTGCTTGGCAGAAGCGTAGGAGGGCGCCAGGCCTCAAAACATATGAATTGCACAATGAGTGGGTCTTTTAAAGGCCCACCCATTACAAGGCGCTCAGGCATATTTAAAAAATTGGGGGGACCCTTAAGCTTCGCCTTTAAGAGTTGAACGCGATAGCGATATCCTGCCCCTAGTGCGCACTTCAATCACTTAGCGCATACTATGTAATGGGTAGGATGCTTTAAACCCTGAGCAAGTATGCGCGGGAAATGCGGGAAATGTTTTCGAACTTGCTATGCACCCACTAAGTGGTCTTAAGGGAATACGCGCAGTAACGTGTGAGCCTTTTGTAATGGGTGGACGGCTTTGAACCACAATGTCGTTATGATATTCACATCTTCTGACGCCCAATGCCAATGTACGCTTGTACCACGCAATATTACTGTGATATTACATGTGGTATTGTGACGCCTGTATACAGGACGAGTGTGTTGGTAAAGCATGAAAATTATTTTCACTGCATTGCCAAGTAGAGAAAGTTATTTTATATGTAATCCCAAGCAGAAGCATGGCTGTTTGGTATAACATCTGCTTGCCCACGTGGACGGCCTGGGTTCTATCCTCTATCGGACCCGAAAATTTTTACTATTTATTTTATTTGAATCAGTAAAATTCAGGTTCTTTTGATAGTAGAAACCAAAGCTCAACACTCGGCGTCTGAGACGCACCACCCGAGGTGATATAAACAAAGTGGGAGCAAAAGAAAACTGCAGCTATGCGAATCGCCGCGATGGACTCGCTGGTCGCTCGAAGAGGAATAAGATACGGGAGAGGTTTTGTTTAAAACGAGACAACTTGTATTTACAGACTTCTTACAGAAGAGTTACGGACATCAGTCTTACAAAACGCAAAAGAAAACACTTTGGAAATGAACCGTCTGTAGGGCGACCCTACGGGATGCGGCGGAGCCGACGGTGTCTAACACCTTAAGCCCGGTTCAAGACGCCAGACGGTACACTGGGCCGCTTCTTATTACCACGATGCTACGCCTTTACAACAACACCGGCGAATAGTCGCCTGTTTGTCCTGTGATTGGACAGTGCATTCAGCAAATCAGCAGACCCGCTGCAAGGACAACAGTTTCGTGCACATATGCGGGCTCATGCTTCTCGCCCCAAACAGCACAAGAACAAAACGCGAATCAAACAAAGTAAACCAAAGTCGTAGTGGCAAGGAAAAGCTCAGCTGGCGCACAACCATCTAGAGTTAAAAGTACGCGCGCTGTAATTTATTTCAATAAGAGAGACGTCCCTGGTGAGGTGTCAACAGATCGCCCAAGGGACCCTAAACCGCCTGGAGAGGCGGCCTCGCGCAAGTGTGTGGTGCCAGTGGGAACTACTCAATCTTAGAGCGATTCGACGCAGGCACCAGCGCCGTGCCACGAAGAGTGACCGCAAGGAACACTGGACTGTTTATAACCGTCTCGACGCTGTGTGCCGCCGACATGCTCGGCAAAGAAGAGACAAGTCATGGGGCAGTCTCTGCGTCACGCTCGACGACCCGCGAAAAACAGCTAAGGCTTGGAGGATTTTTGGAGCCATCCTGTGCCCTGCAGAGTCCCGCTTTCCAGCCCTGGCCATCGCTGTTGCGCGCGGCCTGTCTTACCAGCAACTAGCTGAAGTGCTGGCTGACTCACTATGTCACAGTGCTCCCGTTGGCGTCCCTGAGGCCCCTCAACTACCGCAGCACCACCGACGGGAATTGTTCAGGCCTCGCCGCTTCTTCCTCACCATTGGGATGCGCGAACAGGTGAGCGCATTGTGCAACGAGGACTTCACCCTTGGCGAGCTGCGCGCGGCGCTGACGTCGCGCAAACGACGCTCGGCACCCGGCGCCGATGGCGTGACATATCAGCTGCTACGGAACCTTGACGAATCCCAGCTCCCAGTGCTATTGGCCGCGTACAACGAGGTTTGGCGCACGGGAATTGTGCCGCAAGAGTGGCGCGAAGCCATCGTGATTCCCGTGCTCAAAAAGGGCAAACCCGCTGCGGAGCCGGCGTCCTATCGCCCTGTTCCGCTTACCTCTGCAGCGGGCAAACTCTACGAGGCCATGGCGCTGCGGAGACTGGAGTGGATTGCCGAGGCCCTTGATGTGTTCTCGCCGGCGCAGACCGGATTCCGACGCTCACGCGCCACCGCCGACGCTCTCGCCGATGTCATCGCGACGCTGGAGGAGGCGGGACAGAATGGTGAAGCCGGCTACCTCGTCCTACTCGACGTTAAGGCGGCATTCGACTCCCTGCCACACCCCACGATCCTGGACGCGGTGCGCGCTCTCGGAGTGTCTGGATACCTCTTCGCGTACATCGCCGCCTTTCTCAGCGGCAGAACAATGCGTGTGCGCGTTGGGGGAGTCCTCAGTGACCCGCGTCCCGTGATTGTTGGTGTTCCGCAGGGCAGTGTTTTAAGCCCATTCTTGTTTAATCTCGCCCTCGCGGACATTGATGACTACATCCCTCGTGCCCTCCCCAGTGATGTGCGCGTCTCCATTTACGCGGATGACATTGCGGTTTTTGCGACGGGACCCTTAACCAGTGGCCGACGTACCCGCTCGAGCGTCCAAACCGTCCTCGACGCCATCGACGCGTACGTCGCCGGAAAAGGGATGCGACTCTCTCCAGCAAAAACCGAGGCAATGCTGATCCACCCCAGCTATGGCGCCCGGCGCTCCACAGCCAAGTTCACACTACAGGGAACCCCCATTCCTTGGAAGAGGCGGGTGACTTACCTGGGAGTTCAGCTCGACCACCGCCTGAGATGGAGCCCTGCAGTGAAGGCCCAGCTCAAAAACGCACGCCGGGCCATCTCGGCCGCTCGTGCGTTACTCGCGCGCGGCAACGGATGCACACCGAGCCTCGCCTTACGCCTTTTCAATGGTCTGGCGGCGGCCCGCATCCTTTACGGCCTCCCACTCGCCGCCTTGTCTCGCAAGGACTGGGAATCGCTGGACGCCGTGCATCGCACTGCAATTCGGCAGTTCTATAGCCTTCCCCGCTCCTCTCAAGTTGGCCCCACACTCGCAGAGGCAGGCGACATGCCTCTGTCACTGAGGGCTGACATGCGAGCACTCAACCACATTGAGCGCATGAAACGCTCGCGACATGGACAGCAATTGGCTTTTCGGCTGGCGTCACTCCCGCACTCTCGGATGGGGCAATGCGCCGCTGTATTCAGTGCTCTTGTGCCGACATTGCCGGACGCCAACGACTACAGTGCCCCACCCTCCCGACATCGTCCTCTAAACATCCGGACAAGGATCCCGGGAATAGGAGGCAAGCGAACGACGCCAGTGTGCGCGCTCAGGCACGAAACCGCGGCCACTTTTGACGGGGTACTTGCCGGGCGACTACACATTTACACCGACGGCTCAGTGCTGCAAGATGGTTGTGCCGCGGCAGCGTGTGTTGTGCCCTCGCTCCGGCTTCAAAGCCTGTGTCGCCTGGCCTGTGAGGCATCCTCTACTATTGCGGAACTGGCAGCACTTGACCTCGCGGCCAGCGCCCTACTCGAGCTCCGTGTTCCATCGGCTGCCGTCCTCTCGGACTCACGCAGCGCGCTCCAGTTGCTCGCGAGGGTCTCCCGAAGACCTCCGATTGCCACCCACATCGCGCAGAAGTTCGAGGCGGCGCAGGACCTCGGGTGCGACATTGTGCTGCAGTGGATTCCCGCACACACGGGGATACCTGGCAACGAGGAGGCCGACGCCCTCGCTAAGGAGGCACATTCGGCCGAGACCCCTCTCACGTCCACGGTGAGCGCCTTCGACGTAGCGCGACTACGAACACGTCGCCACGTCACTTCCCGCCACCCGGACGCGCGAGTTGCGATCGGCCGGCCACCACGCCCCCTTCCGAAAACTGGATTATCGCGACGGGCGCGCGCCCTCCTCCTCCGCCTACGCATCGGCTGCTTCCGAACAGCTGAGAGGACTCACCGACTCACGGGGGAGGGAGACCCACTCTGCAGCCACTGCTCGCAAACGGAGACCCTTGAACACATTTTGATAGATTGTGCCGAGTACTCTGTGGCGCGTGGTGCTCTGTTTGGTGTCTACAAACAACGTGGACTCCCCACTACCAGCGTCGGTGAGCTTCTCTATCCGAGTGCGCATGCGTACGACGTCAAGCGGCTCCACTCTGCGGTCATCGCATTCCTGGAGACGTGCGATCTACTGGAGCGCCTCTGACTTTTGGAGTGTTTTTTTTTCTCTCTTTCTCTTTTTTTTTCCTACCACCACCACACAGAGGACAACAGAACTTCAGATCGTCAGTTCTTCATCGTTCCTTTATTTCTCTGAGCCGTAGCTACGTGCTTCGGCGAGTGACTTGAGCGCTCAACCCCCCCAAGGTCCAGTTGATGTGCTCCGTTCTGCGGTGTTCCTTCTTCTCCCGGCCTTCCTGGCGGCTGCGTTTGCATCACGTGAGGGCTGTCTGCTAGCGCGGATCACGAAATTGACCAATTTTTTTTTCCTCTTCCTATCCTGTACCTCTACAGGGGTCTCAAACACGCGGCCCGCGGGCCGCATGCGGCCCGCGTGGCTCTCCGTTGCGGCCCGCGGCCCTCACATGAGTGTCTTCGCCGCACATTTTTTTTTAAATTTTCTTATCAACTATGTTCGTGAGCTACAGACCTGACTGGTCTAAGGCATTGTCTCCGTGAGGTATCCCATGTGTTCACCTTGTTTCGAAACATAACCGTGAAACAAAAATTATATTTCACAATCAGCGTCTAGCTTTGAGTCATTTTGGAGATCGCTATCGACATGTTGTTGGATCATGGCACCAAATCTCCTTCAGAAATCACCTTCATATGAGATGTGGGAAAGTTTTCTTTCATATGGCAGCGTTTGCAGGCAAATTGTACAAATCCCCCTCCTCCCCCCCCCCTCCCCTCCGCTCCTATCTTTTACACTGCCCCGGCCCTTCCGGGACTTAATTGCTTGACTGCGGCCCCGCTGGCTGAGGTGAGTTTGAGACCCCTGCTCTACGCTATCCCTTTTTATTCCCCACACCCCATCCCTGTGCCGCCTTGTTGAGGTGTCCTCGTAAGGAGAGACAGTTACGAGGCGGTCACTTATCTCTTCTTTTCCTTTTTATTTTATTAATAACCACTGAGAGAGGGTGCTCCGACCACCCTCGGGCCACCTCCATGCTCGTTCTTTGCGCGAAACATTACAAGTAGCGCCACTTAAAAGCTCGTTATGCTAACTTACGCCGCGGAGATTCCGTCGGAGCAGCCTGGAAAGGGTAGCGCGTAAATGTTTACTGCGTCGAAGGAATGCCAGCGCGAAAGCAATCGTCAAACGTGCCGACAGGGCGCCCGTTGCGCCGCGACGCGGTCCCCGCTTTCGGGTATCGAGGGCCGGTCTGCCGCCTGGAGCCACTTGATGCACGCCACAGAGTGACGAACGCCTCCGGCGACCACACGGGATGAAAAAGCAAGCCGCCTTGTATTACTCCTACTTGGATGGCGACCGCTAAGTACTCAAACAGCAAAGGGTGGGGCTGAACGGCCGAACCGATGCGAGGCCTCATCACCGCTGCGCTGGTGCCCGGTGTAGGCCCATTCATGCGCAGGGGAAAGCACCGCGTGGCAATCAGGGGGTTATCGGGACGACGTCTCCATACCTACCCGCTGTCGCCGGCGTTGGGGTGGGTCCCTTTGTCCTGTGTCGGACAAGAAACCAGATGCGCTCCGCCATCTCCGGCGCGGATGCACTTTGGGGCCTGTGGTCGGGGCCCATCCGGCCGCACCTGCTTTGATCAAATGCCGCCACGGCAGTGACACTTGCCGGAGCGAACGCAGCACAACGACCGGCGTTGCCCCCCCCCCCCCCCCCCCAAGTTTACCGCGCAAAGTAAATAAAAGAAAAACTACAACTACCGTGCGCCCGCTTCTGACGGCGGTCCTACAGCGTCTTTCTCGATTTTTCGGTCACCGACAAGATGATTTTTCGCTCACAACCAACGCCGCCGCCGCCGACGCCGGAATTTCTGCGAAACGAGCTCTTTAACGCTATCGCGTTAATAATCAGCTGCAAAAACATCAACAGATGGAGCATCTGCGTAGGTTCGCGTGTTGCCTTACGGACACGTAGAGGGCCCTTCGCTGATTCGCCAAAGGAAGAAATTATGGCGTAGTTGGCACTTAACAAATAAACTTGCATAGGCATTCGGGGATAATTTGAGACGGCCAATGTTAAGCGCACAGTTGTTGGTTTCATCAATGCACAGTTGAGGCAAGCAGTGAGATCCGAGGAGAGGCAAGTAGTTAAGAATGAGATATGCACGGGGCCCGATTACGCTATCGCGTTGAACTATTGAAGGCGAATGTCATGCATCCTCCCGTTTTTAAACTCTTCCAGAATACCTACTGCAAGTGCCTTGCGAAATGCGAACTGCGCCTGAATGCACGATTTGGCAAAGTACCCGCTCCACGTCCGTAGCCAATACGCGCACCAACACAGCTGAAGGATTCGCTGATGTCCTGGCTGATTAATTAATGCCAGAGCGCTATGTAGTAGGGGTCGGGGAGGTGGCTTCGAATCACCCGCTCGTTGTGCAGGACACATGGTGTCACGCGTGCTGCGACTCTACGCTTATATATATATATATATATATATATATATATATATATATATATATATATATATATATATATATATATATATATATATATATATATATATATATATATATATATATATATATATGTATTGTTAAGGAGTTTATTTGCCGGTACTCGGAGATACTGCGTAATGGCGACAGTCACGGCCAGGCACGAACTCTCAGCGCGAGCGGCATCCTTTTTGCAGATGACCCCCTAGAAGGCTCTCGAGAGTGCAACCCATTTCTAGGTTCCAATGCATCGCTACAATTACCCCCGGGGACGAAAAAGGGAGCCGCCGGGCTACCTAACAGCTTGTCACTATGAGCGGGTCATAGTAGGCCTTCAAGTGCTCCACGTTGACAATGTCGCGCCCCCGACGGCGCATGTCCGAAGATTGTTCGATGGGTTCGATCAGGTAGTTGACCGGAGATGTGCGCTCGGTGACACGGTAGGGGCCTTCGTATTTCGGCAGTAGTTTTGAAGGGAGGCCAGCTGCGGAGGTAGGGACCGAGAGCCAGAGGAGCGCTCCAGGGAGGAACGTGGGCTCAGAATTGGCGGAACCATCACGAATACTCTTCTGCCGCTCTTGTTCATTCGTCGGGAAGGTCTTGGCGAGCTCGCGACATTCTTCAGCAAGCCTGGCTGTGTCAGAAATTGGGGCACAATCAGATGGATCCGGTCGATGGTGTGCGGCGGGTGCCGTCGGTATATTAAAAGGAAGGGTGAAAAACCAGTAGTGCTCTGAGGGGCGGTATTGTAGGCGTAGGTGACGAAGGGTAGTATAGCATCCCAATTCGTGTGGTCGGCGGCGACGTACATCGAAAGCATGTCGCCGAGGGTGCGGTTAAAGCGTTCGGTGAGGCCATTTGTCTGCGGGTGGTAAGCAGCAGTTTTGCGGTGGACAGAATGGCACTCGGTGAGGATGGCTTCGACGACATCCGACAGGAAGACACGGCCTCGATCGCTGAGAAGCTCCTGGGGTGGACCGTGACGCAGTATGAATCGGTGCAGCAGGATGGAGGCAACATCGCGCGCAGTGGCCGCAGGAAGGGCGGCGGTTTCGGCGTATCGCGTCAGATGGTCTACGGCGACGATGGCCCAGCGGTTACCAGCCGACGTCAGAGGAAGTGGTCCATACAAATCGATATCCACGCGCCCAAACGGACGGTCAGGGCAAGGTAACGATTGTAGACCGGCTGGGGACATGTGTGTTGACGGTTTGCGGCGTTAGCAGTCGAGGCAGGAGCGAACGAACTTCTGCACGTAGCGGTGCAGAAGTTCTGCAACACTACTTCTGGCGAACATCCCTCGCCAGAAGTAGCGTTGTCGAATGCGGTGGTAAGTTTTCGACACGCCAGAGTGCGCGCATTGTGGATCAGATGGAATGACTCACATATTTCCGACCGCAGACTGCGGGGTATCACGAGTAGCCACTGCCGGCCGTCGGCGTTGTAATTGCGTCGATGCAGCAGGCCGTCACGTATGGCGAAATGGTGAGCTTGACGACGCAAGGCGCAAGTGGATGGTGTTGTGGACGGATCAGAGAGCAGGTCGATCAGCGGGGCGATCCAATTATCCTTGCGCTGTTCGGTAGCGATGATGTGCACATCGATGACAGAAACAGCAATGGAAGATACTGAGCAGGGGGCTTTGTCGTCAGCCCGAGGGGAGCGCGAGAGGGCGTCGGCGTCAGCATGCTTGCGTCCGTTGCGGTACAGCACGCGGATGTCGTAGTCTTGCAGGCGAAGAGCCCAGCGGGCGAGACGCCCTGAGGGATCCTTCAAAGACGATAGCCAGCATAGTGCGTGATGGTCGGTGACGACATCGAATGGGCGACCATACAAATAGGGTCGAAACTTTGTAAGGGCCCAGACGATCGCCAGGCACTATTTTTCCGTGACGGTGTAATTTGTCTCGGCTTTCGTGAGCGTACGGCTTGCGTATGCCACGACATATTCGGGGAATACGGGTTTGCGCTGCGCCAGGACAGCGCCGAGGCCTACACCGCTGGCGTCTGTGTGCACCTCCGTTGGGGCCGTAGGGTCGTAGTGGCGTAGTATGGGAGGGGACGTCAACAAATGGCGGAGCTTGGCGAATGCGTCGTCGCACTCGAATGACCACGAATTAAGGGGCCCGTTACTTCCAAGGAGCTTCGTCAGTGGTGATATGATCGTCGAGAAGTTTCGAATGAAGCGCCGAAAGTAGGAACACAGTCCTACGAAACTGCGCACTTCCTTGACGGACGTCGGCTTTGGGAACTCGGTCACGGCCCGAAGCTTGGCTGGATCGGGGAGAATTCCGTGCTTGGACACGACGTAGCCGAGTATTGTCAGCTGCCGCGCTGCAAATCGGCACTTGTTTAGGTTCAGTTGCAGACCGGCGTCACTCAAGCGCGTCAAAACATGCCGCAGGCGCTGAAGATGCGTGGAGAAGTCCGGAGCGAAAACGACGACGTCGTCGAGGTAGCACAGGCACATGTGCCATTTCAGGTTGCGCAGAACGGTATCCATCATGCGCTCAAAGGTGGCGGGCGCATTGCACAGCCCAAACGGCATGACGTTGAATTCGTACAAGTCGTCGGGCGTGACAAAGGCGGTCTTCGGTCGAGCGTCTTGAGCCATAGGTACTTGCCAGTACCCTGAGCGCAAATCGAGAGATGAAAAGAATTCTGCTCCTTGCAGGCTGTCAATCGCGTCGTCTATTCGCGGTAGTGGATACACGTCCTTACGAGTGACAAATTGGTGGAGAGTGCTGTGCTCCCATTCGATGCCTGTGGAGCTTCGATCTCGTACCCCGCCCGCACCTCCACCAATTTGTTAAGGCGTTTATTTGCCGGTACTCGGAGATACTGCGTAATGGCGATAGTCACGGCCAGGCACGAACTCTCAGCGCGAGCGGCGTCCTTTTTGCAGATGACCCACTAGAAGGCTCTCGAGAGTGCAACCCATTTCTAGGTTCCAATGCATCGCTACAATATATATATATATATATATATATATATATATATATATATATATATATATATATATATACATTGTTATGTCCGGATGTGTCGTCGGCCCCGAGACGTACGCGCGGGGCGCGGTAGCCTCAAAAGCATAGACAGCCAGGAACGGTTAAAAACGTGTTTATTCCTACTTGGAGGCGGCAGCCGAACTGCCGGGGAAAACGCGCGGTGACTCGTTTGTAACGAGCGGGGGAGAGGGAAGGAGTCGACAACCGGACGTCCGCAGGAACTGTCTACCGCTTCACTCAAGACGTTCGGGGGCTCGCTCGGGAACAAAGGTGCGCTTGGGACACAACATCTCCTCCCTCCTTAGATTGTCGCATGGAAGCGATCTGGGGGTCGCCGTGGGCGCGTGGACGCTCTGGGCGCGTAAACAAGAGGAGCCTCCGCTTGCTGGGTGTCATTTTCTTCCCGTTCAGGGCCGGCCGGCAGCGGCGCCGATTCATCTGGTGCGAGATGCCAGGCTAAGTGGGACGAAGCTTCG
This sequence comes from Rhipicephalus appendiculatus, assembly GCA_030522465.1. Lineage (NCBI taxonomy): Eukaryota > Metazoa > Arthropoda > Arachnida > Ixodida > Ixodidae > Rhipicephalus > Rhipicephalus appendiculatus. Next base: position 18,252 of record JALIZH010027115.1, read on the forward strand.
GTCGGGAAATCTTACGTGGCTTAGGATATCCTGTACGACCCCAATACAGTGATGAGGACCTAGTGCCCCTTTTCGCTCATATCCGTGCACAAATCCATACAGCCCCTATACCGAAAAACATGAATCCCTTGTACCACCGCGCACGTCGCGACGCCAGAGCCAGGCAACTCACCAAACAGTTCGGAACGGACCCAGACACGCTTTATACGGACGCAGCCCGCTGCGGCATGCATGGCTTTTCGCTGGCCGCTGTTGGCTCGGCACACAGCCCGGGTTTATTCACCTGCGCTTCAGCCAAGACGAGCTCGGCGAACACGGCGGAAGCCCTTGCGGTAGCACTGGCCATCAAAACCAAAGAAGTTATGAGGCAGCGTTCATATATCCTCACGGACTCTCAAATAGCATGTCGCTATTTCATGAACGGCCGGGTACCTGCGTGCGTCGCCCGCCTCTTAGGTGCAACACTCGAGCAGGAACATTGCATTATATGGTGCCCCGGACATATAGCAGAAACGGGTAATGATAGAGCGGACAGTGCAGCTCGAGCTATTACTCACCGAACGACTGTCCCTCGTCCAGATACCCGTCTGCTACCCCAGGCTCCCCCACGCCCCTAGGGATATCTTAGAACACCAGCGTCGACAACGACGGCGATTCTCCCCGCCCCACTCTCGGCTAAGTGTAAAAGAAGC